>VDFB02014057.1:0-59392 GCA_007258455.2 Sequoia sempervirens
TATTATAAAAAATGGGAGAAAAATCTCAATATAGTTACTATTATAACCAATTTCTTGTCACCAAGATTTGAAAAGGGCATGCTGAGAGCATACAATCAAAAACCATATAGTCTTTGAGAAGGAAAAGTTAGTACAATAGAAGTTGGTCCTAAAAAGGGCTCTAATACTATATGTGAGGAACATCCTACAATATAAATTAGCCAAATACAAAATATAGAATTTAATAATATGTTAGAATAGTAAATAAAAGAGATATATTGCATTAAAATACCAAAATAATATTATAGTAAATTACAAACCTCTTTGAGGGGGCAACCTCCTTGAGAAATTATCTTTATAATATAATTCATGAACACCTATTGTACTCAAAACCCTAGATAGTTATACTGATTCTTCTAAACATAACTATTACCTTACAAGCATGTAGAATAAATTAATTTAACAAAAGGGATGGGTCACAAAGCATATGAGTCTAATGATTTTGTTACTACCACATGAACACAAAATTAATCAATTAAGAAAATATCTAAAACCATGTGACTTAACAATTGGAAAAAACCACTTCAAAAAATTGACAATAAGAATGATTCCTTGAATGAATAAAGAAGTTTCAATAGTAATGGAGCTAGAGATATAAATGTTTTAATTGATGGTTGTCATTGGTAGGAGACATGATGGTGTTGGACTAATTTGATTTACAAATCCATGTCTTCCATACTCTTTATAAGCTTTGTGTAGCAATCGGTCACCCACTTAGAGTCCACATCACATGTCCTTGGCAAGTTCTAGTTTGTATTCAAAAATTATTGGCCTAAGAATTTACAAAAGTATAGTACAAATTCACTAGTATCTAGACTTGCAAAAACTATTGCTCCTAACAATCATATAAAACTTTGACCCTTCCTACAAATAAAAACAAATAAACCAATAAATATCCATACTCTCCATTCACATTCTCCCATTCGCAACATGATTTCTAAGTAAATATCATGTATTTTATATCTAAATGCTTTTCTCTATGACATTATGTTCATAATATACTCCTCATAAGGTGTTAAATAACATATTCTATGTGGCTTCAATTGGATGAACACTATATTTGTCAACTTTTATAGATAAATTCAATGTTATATAATATCCATCCTTTGATGCTTGATTTTGTTTTCTAATGGGAAAATTCCTTCATATCTTACATGACATCATAAATATAAATATCTTTGAAGAGAACATCAAGAGCTCTATGAGGAACATTCTTGACATGTGCAACAACATAAAAAGTTAAAACAAAAATTAAAAATTAAAAAAAATATATATGATTATTCATCTAGGATGAATTACAATCATAAGTTATATTTTGAATGAGTGTGTGTCTTTGTTAAAGTACATTGTCATGCCTTTATCTATATTAACAAGAGCTGCAAGGCAGCGAAGTTCCTGTCAGTCTTTGGCAGAACAGTTTTGTTATTGTCTTATCCCTTTTGGCTTTGCAAATCTATTATGTTGATTATTTTGGAGCCAATGCGTCTGAAACTATTGTTGTGATGGGGAATGGAGGTCCTTTGAATCTAGTGATAGGATACTTAACTCTTTAACTAGTTCTTTTGTTTGCTTACAAATGATGAAAAATATCAATACTGCTTAAAGGCACAGTTCTACAAAATTCAGAAGATTACTAATGATATACAACCGGATTGGTCTCTTTCAAACTCACTGATGAAAGATTGAGTCTTTATAGATTTGTGCAAAGTCTATACCAATGTGCCATAAATTCAGTATATGCCACATTGGTATTGATTTAGCCATTTTGCAAAGAAGTATATTATGCTAACTACATCAATGATGAAGATTTTGCAGGCCATGTCTAATTTTTAGAAAGGAGTGGAGATTTTTGTTCATAAGAGAAGCACATATCTCGCAAGTTGCTAAGATGCTTAGTCAGACTTTTGAAACCTTTTGGTGATTCATGCATGAGTGAGCAGAAAAGGGAAGGGGAAATAGGCCCTGGTGAGCACAAATAGTCTACTCCTTGGAAATTGCATTAGCAGATAGTGCTTTGATAAACTCTTAAGAAGGCCCCAAATTTGATGGTCTATAGCCTCTGTTTATAGTCTAGCCTATATTTTCCAAGGACTTTATAGGTAAAACAGGTTGTAGGATTAACAAACACTATATGTGTTTAACTTCCCAATATAAAGTTATTGTATTGAAAAAGAGACGATGGCAATCTTCTCCCAAGTTTGAGGTACAATACAAGAAAAGCACCAAGTAAAACAGTCATCAAATGTTCAATGTTCAACTGATAGGCGGAGTTGATTTGAAATTATAAGTTTACAAATTTTGTATTGCATGCAAAGTACAAACTGAACATAATCAATTTTGATGTATGAATTCTAGTCTCATCAAAGTCTATGTAAACAACATGGAATTATATGCTCCACATTTTCACTACAAAGTAGAAAAAGTATCTTTTTATACTAGATTAAGAAAATAAATTATAGTATCATGCTAAATAGTATCTTAGATAGACACTATTTACAATAATATGTTGATAAGAAAATTGAAGCCAACACTCTTTGTGAAATGGAAAAGTCAGATCATTTTGATACTAATTAATAGCTGCCATAAAATTGCTCTTGCTTTGTCTAATTATGGATGACTACATAGTGAAAATAGAGGTCATGTTATGATAACAATATTTTGTTAACCACTTAGACAAAGTTCATGTAGCTGAGAAGGTGGCATGGAATTTCATGGTGTGTATAATGATTTAAATGGTAGGATGCATATTATAGCCTCCTAATTGAATACACAACCTTGTGCATGCATTCTCATTTTGCATACATGCCTATCAAGGTAAGGTAACTTAGTGAAATGTGAATAGAAATGAATGGGAACAATTTGCATACCATTGCCAATTTTATCAAGTTTAGACAAGAAGAGGAGAAAATACTGAATTATGCTAATAAAGAATGTTGAGATGATAGGAGATATAATTAAACATCCAATGTCCATAATATTCAAAATTTGATAGACACCCAGATTGAGTGGGTAACATTAATTATAACATTCTTCTCTAAATAGTTTTTTAATTTTAACCAAACACCACAGTAATAAGGTTCATGAACTTTGGTCAATTTATGAAGGTGAAGATTTCGCCGAAGTTTAGAATTTCAAATATCGTTGAAAATGTTTGAATCTAACTAATAAATAAAATTTATGCATAATCTGACAAATATTATAAGAAAATGATGTACAAACATACTACAAATGTCCAACATTAGTTATATTTCAAAATTTGATACATGTCACAAATTATTTAGAGTGGGATTTGTTCTCTAGGCCCCAAGAGAACTAGACTCTGTCAAATGTAAATTTATATATTTTTTTAAGAGAAAATTATCTAGATTATTTAACTCATGATCAAAAAATTAGTGCCAACATCTAGGTTAAATATGTCTGTACTACCACTATAATTTTCACTCCATCTATTAAGGTATTTAAAGGACCACAGTTGGAAAATAGAACTAGGTGACAAACACAAGGTGAAGGGGTAAATGGGTTGAAGGTTGATGTCACAGCGAATGTGTTGAACTGACATTGGTAGATTCACTCTAATAGGATCGATCCTCTTAAAGAAATGGTGTTCAATAAATGATCTGGAGATACCAAGTTGAAGCATTTTACCATGTCAGGAAAATCGTAAAGTATTCCCCTGTTAGTGGCAGTAATTGTGTTATTACTATTTTTATTACATATGTGTACACACACACATGCATAGAAGCCACAAATGCAATTTTTACATTCATGTCATTGATGTGAGACCAAAATATTTTGCATTATATGATACCTATCTTCAACGAATTCAAATAAACCCACTCAGAGATGTTACCAGCAACATGATCATGGGAATGCCTCTTTGTCAAGGCCTAGGCCTCCGCTTCTACATTATTAGCCTGAACATCAAAAATTTCATAAGAGAAATCTTGTTTCCATTTAAAAGAGCTTGCATGTGCAAATAAATAGAAAGCATTTAAGTCACTATCATAAAACCCAACTATAACAAGTAAAATGTTAGCAAAACCTGAGAAAGGGGGCCTACTTTTGTCATACCATCACTACAGAATGGAACAACCCGCAGCTCCAAGTGAAATGCATGCAAATTCCTTGCTTGTACCACACTAGACTCCATAATGCTAGGGAAAAATCGTTACCAACATATCAGGGTTTTAAATTGTTGAAAATATATTTTGCTACTTGAAAGAGGTAGTGGAAAGAAATTGCATGCTCCCGAGTTTCTTGTTACAAAATTATATTAGCATAGGCACCATTGTTATTTACCTCTATTTAATACACATTCTATATTGAATAGAATATAGTTGGAAACAATATAATTGATTACCTGGAAGCACATTCAAATTTTCATAAGGCCTTCCATATGAACAAAATTGGGTATATAGCATGGAAAGAAAAATGTTTGAAAAATACAAATTTCTGCCACTACGAAATTTGTATTTGTTGCATATGCATTCAAAAACCAGCAGGAACAAGCTTCAACACAGAATTCTTAATGATAAAGATAAGAAATAAAACGTGATCTTTTGTAAACAAAATATATCTAAACATTAATGATACTAAAAGGCAAGTCAAAAAGTTTGGATACAAACTACTATTTTAGTAGATAGCTATATTCTTTGATCTAAAAAAAATTTGATTGCTATCTGCTTTTGAGCTTGATACCCATGATTGACCCATCAGCCTCAGCCTTCAACTAACTCTATATCTTCTCTTCATCCGTGAGTAATATTTGCTTCAATTCCTTGAACATGTATCAAATAAAGAAAGCCTCTACAGATATTACTAATTTTTTAGAGCATGATACCACAATTTCAAGCTATGACAAGGATTTAGAATTGACAACACTCACAACAAATATTTCTTATGTGGACTAGTTGCATGATAGTAAATATTCCTTATGTAACAAAGAAAATCAAAAACTAATCTGCTTGGATGGAGACAACAAAATAGGGCCCACATGAACAGCTGCAAGAGAAAATAGCAAGTAAGAAGAAAGAGGCTTGCAACAAAGAACTTAGAAGCAAGCCTGAAAAATGATTGAAACCACAAAAGAATCGATCAAGAACAACATGACCCCACTTAAAAGGCACATCTTATAACTTTCCATTCCTCTTCGGGCAATGGAGAGGCTAGCCTCTATGGACATTTACCATCCATTAATCCACTATTCAGTTTTAGCCATTAAGCAACACCTTTGTTGACAATATCCACTACTTATACCCTTCATAGACAATGCTATCCATCTTTTTCATTAGCTACATTAAATGCCCTACCTAAATTGGTGCATTGCTATCTATCCATACCAAACAAGACCTATTCCTTCCCTAGTCACCAATTCCTTTGTTGGTGATATCTACTACCAATTCTATCTATTTCACAATATAGATTCAAAACAGTAATTGTTTTGTCCCTCTGAGCTACCTTAGACTTCGTAAATTGGATTTAATTTGTTTATCTTTAATGCAATAGGTCTCATTTTTTTCTAGGCAACTTATTTTCCAAACTTTAGGGATGACGTGGGGGCCATGGGGTATAGCTACTAAAATAATATATAAAAATTAACTAAAAGATTTGAAAAATAAGTTGTAATTTATCACTTATGTGAACAAAATGAGTAAAAGAAGATAAAGAAAAAGTATGCATGACATCTTGCAATAGACAACAAATCTTGATATATCCTACCTTGAGTGGAAATTGACCAAGACTCCCATTAGAATTTGTAGGATCATATTTTGCACAAATAATTTGATTTGGTAGTTTCCTTTGGTTTTGTCTGTAGGGAAAGGTAGTAAATTGTTGGCATTGATAGAAGTCAGTAACATGGGCTATAGGATGAATAAAATGTTGCAAACATAATGAAAATAAATGTCATCGAGAATTGAAAACAAAAGAGTTGTATAATGGGGAAGCAATTTTCACTAAGCAAACGGAGCAAAGGAATATAGATATGGCAATTTACCTAGATGTTGTTTGGAATGAAAATATTTGTTGTCCACTACAAGAATAATACCATAGAGGAGAGTGAGGAATTTATTTTATACCTAGTGGCAAGTAGCAGCCAACATGCATTGTATGGCAGGTGAGCATTCCGAATGGAAACTTTTTTTGCAGGTGTTT
The DNA here is from genome assembly GCA_007258455.2 of Sequoia sempervirens. Taxonomy (NCBI): domain Eukaryota; kingdom Viridiplantae; phylum Streptophyta; class Pinopsida; order Cupressales; family Cupressaceae; genus Sequoia; species Sequoia sempervirens. The sequence goes on from VDFB02014057.1 coordinate 6,193, forward strand.
TATTGACATGGACTACCCTAGCTATCAGAAAGTGGGGTATTTTCCCAGCAAAATCAGTCAATCCCAGTGAAATCAATAAGCTAATAGACTGGCAAATATTCATTGAAACCTTAGCTAACTAATCCTATCAGCTAATTTTTGGAAGATTAAATATTTGGGCAAGAAAAGGGAAAAAGTTAAGTTTGCATAATCTTCAATGTCAATGAAACTCCCATTCTTCAGCATATTCTAGATTAATGAAGCCTAACCATTATTTTTGGTTTAAAAAAGATAAAGACACAGACTAATTATCTTTGACATGAGGCCAAATCTTGATATATATCAGAAATTGCATCATCGTTGCTTGATATATGTTATGGTCAGAATGGGCTTGGCGAGGAAGCTCTAATGTTGTTTTATGAGATGCAAAAACTAGGAATGAAACCTGACCAAGTAACAAAAACCACCATCCTTAGTGCTTGTTCCAAATGTGGGAAGGTAGAGGATGCTCGTAATGTGTTTGATGAAATGAATTAAAGGAATGTGAACTCATGGAATGTAATGATTACAGGCTATGTTCAGAATGGCCACAGTGAGCAGGCCATGCAATTGTTTTTTTAGATGTTACAAACAGAAAAGCATTCTACCACAACACTAGACAATTTGTTAATAGAAAAAATAAAACCTAAAATAACTTGTGGCAATACCAAGAAAATTAAGAGAAATTACATTAATAAAACATTCATGGAAATGGAGACAAAGAAGAGAAGCTACCATTCTTGTCTCATGCATCACAACAGACCTCTCAACATTGAACACAATTTTCTCCAAATTTGTACAAGTATTCCTATAGAAACAAGGGGAAAAAATGACCCTGCAAAGAACAGTTTTACAATTTCATCAAAGCACATGTAGGTGACTGTGGGTTTGTTCTGAATAAACCTAGGCAATCCCAGACAAAACCAACAGTGTTTTAAAAAAAATCTTGGCATTTTTTAAATTTTTGCCGCAATGTGTAATGGTTGCACAGATGTGTAGTGACAGAGGAGCCAGGAGATAGGAGGAGAAACAAAATGAAAAACCATAACAGAGTTGAGAACATTTCGATAAATATTTAGGATTTTTTACAGAATTAACCAACCCAAAATAAAAAAGAGCCTCTCTTGCTAGTTTTCCATTGTTGTAGAGAGAAGATTCTTTCTAATACTTTTGCTCGTACATTTCCATCCAAGTTCTAGTGTATTTCAAGAAATGTCTAGGGTTTCTCAAAAATGGGTATTCTTCTACCCATTTTGGGCCCTGTTGTTTAAAAAAACATTAAAGAAACTTAAGCGGAAAATATAGCACTAAGATAGAATAGAATGAAAATTGTTACCTGGTTAGAGGTTGCAGTTGTTCAATGTCAAAGAAGTTGTCCCAACCACAATCCACTAGGATATTGAAGTCGTTGATGGAGAGGAGATAAGAAAGCGGGGACTCTGAATGAACGCTACACAAACCAGCCACGTCTCCCCTTGTGTGCAAAAACTGCAAACATGGCAAATCATTAACATAACCCTAATCGCTAGCTGTTTCAACCACTGAAAATTTGCAAGAGCCTCCTCAAAAATTGTGCGGTCTCTTGCATTGGAAGCTGCAAATACACCTGCAAGCCATCTGCAGTGCGAGTCAGAGACTGCCAAAATATTTTGCATAAAAATTTTGGTTAAAAAACTTGCAACTTTTCATAGCTATGGTTAAAAATAAATCTATGCAAAAAATCCCCATGATTTGATTCGCTGATTAGGAGGAGTTTAATCACCATTTAATGTTTCTAGCCTCCGCTATAGTTCCCGACAGGAACTAATAAAAAATAGACCTACTATTGTAGTATCAAAATAATCTAATTAAAAAGATGATTCAATGAAAAAGACGGACATCAAATATTTTTATTTGAGATGTTAATACAATATTGATGTGTTTTGTGCTCCCCACTGTATTCATGATGTCTATTCATGAATTATATGAAATCTTTGAAAAATATTTTCAATTGTGACCATGCAATTTTAATTGTACAAATATTATTATTTAATCAACCATGATCAGCGACAGCCTGTAATGATTGAATGGCCTTCTCATAGACAATGAGCTGTCACACATCTTATTGCAAACAAACAAACAAATAAATAGGTAGGTAGGCTAGTAGAAGTTTCATAAATAATATTCCAAATTCCAAGGCGCCAATCTATCAACTAACTTGCCGTACAGATTTCATTACAAATTGTAGGGTTATAAGGTGTCATGTGCGTAATTTTAAATGTATTCTTTATACATAGTTTAAAGATTTGGTGAGTTTAATACAATTACTATGTGAGAGGTGATGAACATTCAACATGAGGACAAACATATCTCTTTCACTCTAGGTTGTCGTCACAATTACTTCATCAATCTCAATAATTAAAGTTACATTAAAATTATTCAAAAATCTAAGTTTTATAACACAAATGTACATTTGAAACGATTTTCTTTATTTTTTTATACATATTTTTAGTTCATTAAATAAATAAATAAATAAATAGTATTTCTTGATCAAATATTGATTTATCTAATTTGATTTAAATTATTGAAACATTAATATATAGAAAATTTTATTTGTGAGATAAAGATCAAGATTGATTTGATCGATTATGATTATTTTAAGTGTAAATTTTTCATATGATAAGGCTTTTAGATTTGAAATTCCTAGTTTCATTTTAATCTCTTATTTTATTGCTTTAGATATCATTATGTTCTTGGTTTGAAACCATGTCTTCGCATCCACATTATTCAAAAGGTCTTTTTTCAATCCAATGCCTATCTTTTTCACTTTAACTTGCACCTTGTCCCTTTCCTCGTCCATATGGTCAAAAATAGTCATGTAATAACTTATTAAATGGAATGACTATTAAATAAGAAAGTGGGAATAAAGAAACAGGATAGTAACATACATGAAGCACATAGTAGAAGCCATTACTATATTTTCTTAGTTGCATCTACACATACCTAGCATTTCCATTACTACACAACTCTTAAGGTTTCATTATTCCAATATTTTCAAATATGTAAGGGGCTTAATTGTCATTCAAATTTTTTGTGTTTTTCAACTACCTCAAGAGATGTAATCAAGGGCAAGGAGCAAAATGAATGTCAACTTTTCTCTTGTAGTAAGACCTCACAAAATTTCACCAAGACACTTATAATGGGTTCAAAATAATGAATACAAATAAATTTACAAAACAAGACACTTCAACATAGAGAAGAAAACCCCCAAAACTAGTCATTTAATTGAACACTATTAAGACACAAATTGGTTTTAATGGGAGTTATAAATTTTATTTTATTTTTGATAGGTACCTCAAGAATTTTTACCCTAGCTCGAGCTCGATGAGGGTACAAATACGAGACCTCATCCCTGACATGAAAAGTGTCGTAATCTTATGATATGAGACATAAAGTGATAGGAATCCTATGTGTACCCTAAGTAAACTTAAGTAATAAGGTGGAAAAAGAACCTAATAGTAGAACTAGCTAGGTAATACCCCTATTCACAATAATAATGATGAAAAATCTCCAAAGACAAAGGTGATCAAAAAATATATGATGGATCTATCATCAAAGGGGAGGGATAACCCCTCAAATTTTTCCTCCAAATTTGAAATGTGGGACTCCATAAACAATTCTAAAATACTTGCCAAGTAATCATCCCACAAAGATGAATATGAAAGACTATGATTTACCTACTGCAAAAAATAACTAGAAGCTCTCAAAGAAGCATCTTTGAACTATAATGAAGCAATAGAATATGGATTTGTGATCTCAATAGGAGAGGTATCTTGACCATCAAGATGCTCAATAAATGCATCATATTCAAGCTCCTCTAATGTTTCATCATCATTCATCAAAGGGTATATTATCAACATCAAGTGGAATGAGGCATTTTAATGCATGATCATTTGGGAATAGAAAATTATGTGGATCTCCATAAATCTCCCAAATCTTGGTCCAAAGTGTATGTGGGAACTTGATCTTTGAGATTTGATAGTAATTATCCCAAAAAATGCTAGCACCAATGCTTGTCCCAATCAATCCTATGATGTTATCATTTTTATCAACCCAAACTAATTTCTTTCCTTGTGTCTCTAGCTCAAGAATGAGTCCATAGAGATGAAGCAAAAGATTGAGTCACCTACAATGTGTTAGGATGTCTTTTTGTTAAGAATCATAATTGTCCTTAGTCAAAATGATTACAAAAGGATGAGTTGCATAACCCATGATTGTTACAATGATACACTCTTCAAATAATAAAATTAAATATGAATACATATTAAGCAGCTAAAATGAAGTGTTTTGATCAAAACATAACCTTCCCAATTGCTAGCATGTCCAAGTAGTCATCTAGACTACAAATATGGAAATTTCTAAATAAAATGTACCTGAGACTAAATCTAGAAAAAGTGCATGGATGGCTTGATAGCTCCTCAATACCTTTCCAATAACACAACAATCATGAAAATTAGAGATTTAGGTAAAAAAATAATGAGCTTGGAGGTCAAAAATGAAGATCTTATTACAATCAGCAATTAAATGCACCTACAGTGAAATCTAATAAAATGGATTGCACCATTGCAAATTGCTCAAAACTAAATTTATTTTGATATTATTTACAAATTTTGACACTCTAGCATAAAGTTATGGAAAACTAAAAAAAATTGCCCTATTAGGGAATTAGGCAAGGAGGGTGATTTTGGCCCCTAGGGTTTAGCAAAAAGTCACCCAAAATGACCATAACTACAAAGATTTGATGTTGTTGATTTTCCAAAATAATGCCACCAGAATCGATGACAAGCCAACCAAGCTTAAGCGACAGGTGAGCCACATCATCTGCCCAACTGAGATAGGGGTTTAACCCCTTTACCTTGATAAGTAGGAGGTATTTCCCATAGCGTGTCAAATTATGATATTTCTATTAGGATTCAACTGTGTAGTTTCAAGTCAAACTCATTGACCCATGTTTCATTGACCCTTTACCTTGGTCAAAACCACCTGCTACGACCAAGGGTGTAAAATAAAAAGTATTTCTTTAATTAATAAAAAAAAATCATACTGAGTGATGGAGGGCTAGCATAACCTAGCATAGGGATGTACATATACACAATAATCATGCTAGGTGACACAGATAAAAAAATATTCCCCAAAATATTTTTGTATTGATTGCAACTCTAGATCTAACACCTACGACCTTATGATAGTGTATAAATCCATATGAATATAAAGATTCCATAGAAATGTACATATTTTTTTCCAAGATTTTACAGACACTACCACAAATGGTTAAAAAAATTATCACTCAAATATCAAGCATATAATATAAAAATAAGGGTTTTTGGGCCTTATGGACTCAATGGTGAGGTTTATTTTACCTCATCAAGCACCTAAGAGAATATCCTACCTAATTATCTCTCAAATTTCAGAAGAGGCTTATAGATATGAAGCTTTGATACCATGTTAGAGTCACTTAGGGAATGAAGCTCCCAGGATCACCTGCAAAACCAAAATATCCTTCCATGAGAGAGAAAAGAAAGAACATAAATTTGTAATAATGGATTTAAAATATATTAGATCAAATGTGATCCTATGTAATATAAAATATACATCTAAGACCATGCTTATATAGGCAAGGTTGAGAGATAGGAAAAACTAGGATAATGACAAGTGTCTAAATCCTATGTCATGAAACACAATAAGTAAATGACATAAGATAAGATAAGATAAGATAAGATCACATGGAAACAAGAATTTTAGAAAGATTCATAATTCACTAAGTAAATTTAACATGTGGAAATGTGTGAATAGGACCTACTAGGTTAACTAGTTAGGTAATATACATTGTTCACACCAACAAATTGGTCCAATATTAAGCTTGATGTTTCCTTCTTTAAGATAGTTGGTAGTGAGGCTTGGGAATTCATATTAGATGGTCAGCATAAGGAAATGGATAAGAAGAGTCAACCATTCATTTTTGTTGGATATTAGGAGGATGTAAAGGATTACCAATTGTTTTATCCTACCATGAGAAATGTCTACTTTCATAGAGATGTCCATTTTGGTGTGTTCTTCCCATAGTTAGATTTTACATATGCTTCTTCTTCCTCACTACTTTCTCTGCCCTCCTTATCTCATGAGGATAGCTATGCATTGGAGGATACTTCAAATGATGGTTCTATTTTTTCTAAACCACCACCTCCTACTCCACCACTTTTGCCTCCTACCACTCACGTTTTTCCTAAGTGGGCATGCACTACTATTTAGGAGGTTGGATCTTTAGTTGTTGATTATATGGCTTCTTATTGCACTCACTCTTAATATTCTAAGTCATGTTATATCTATTGATTTGCATATTTTCTTAGAGGCTTTAGGTATTCTAGAGTGGGATTAGACTATGGATGAGGCATATTCTATATTAATGAAGAATCACATATTAGATTCAGTTTATCTTCCTTAAGTGGGTGTACTACACCAAGTATGCATCATGTAATTCTATTGGGAATTACAAGGCATGTCTTTTAGCTAAGTTTTTCTCATAGGTTGAAAGTATTGACTACACTAATTTATTTTCCCTTGTAGCCAAGATAGATTTAGTTTACTTTATCATTTCTCTAGCTGCATTTCAAGGTTCAAGATCTATATGGAGTAGAATTTTGGATTTGTGTAGGAATCTTCCCTTTTTGTCAAGTTACAATGTTCTTTATATGGTCTCAAGAAATCCCCTAGGCCTTGGTAGAAGAATATAGATGGTTTCTTGCTTGTAGCTAGTTTCACCCGTCACCAATTTGATCACACTACCTATATTCAAAGATATGGATCTAATATAAATCGATATAATTTATATTATACATAAATGATTTGATTCCCACTAGTATCTCATCCTCCATGCCTCAATATTTGCATCATTCATTTATGGAGCACTTTGACATGATAGATCTTGGGCTTCTGCACTTCTTTCTTGGTCTATAGGTTCTTCATTATTTTGAGTGTATCTTCATTCACCAACAAAAGTATGCCATTGGTTTTCTTCATCATTTTAGTGTGGCTAATTATAAGCCAGGCCCCACACAATTTTAGTCAAGTGGTCACATTGACTACTACTTGCACCACACCTAGTGTTAATGCTACTTTGTATAGATAAGTGGTGGGTAGTCTCTTGTGTTTGACACACATGTGCCCTAATATCACTTTTTTTCTTGTGCTTGTCTCTTGTTTTTCCCACGATCTTCATGAGAGTCATTAGAAGGTAACCAAGCATATTTTGAGGTATATTAGGGGCACTACATAGTTTGGAATTTAGTACACACCAGGAGCTTCAAATATGGTAGGCTTCATTGACTTATATGGGCAAGTCATGTTGACCCATGGAATTCCACTTCTAGGTTTATTATTTTCCTTGGTTTTGGTTTAGTCGTTTGGTCTTGATAGAAGAAAATTATTATTGCATTATCATCTACTGAGGTTGAGTATCAAGGCGTTGATTTTTCTAGTCAAGAAGTTTTGTGCATTTGAAAAATTATGATATAGGTTGATCTTCCACCTAATAGTCCTACACTGCTTTGGTGCGATAGCTAAAGTTCCATTCACATTTCTTACAACCTAATTGAGCATCAAAGGATAAAGCACATCGAGATACACATGCATTTTACTTGACAAATCATCCATGATGGTTATCTCTACTTAGATTATTTACCTAATGAGGAATAGGTTGTGAACATATTTACCAAAAATCTGGCATTGCCTTGTTATCTTCAATTGCAATTGATGCTTGGGGTGAAGGAAATTATCCTTGGGCAGTTTGCTTGAGTCCTTCTTCCTTCACATTTTATATCTCTTTTTTGGAGATGAGGTTTTCCCATGAGGTTTTCTCCTTTTCTCCAATCATGAGAGATATTTTTTAATTGTACATGGGTACCCCATCAGGCCTATTTGTCAAGACCCTTTTTTTATGCATTAGTTTTACTTTTCCCTAAGTTGCACTTAAGGGGGTGTTAAAGTAAAATGTAAATTTCTAATTAATTATTTAATTAATTAGCTCCCTTTTCACACTAGTATACTTAACTTACTTAGGTCACATGCTCTTTTTGTCTCAAGTCATAAGATTAGGACACATGTCATGATCTAATTTAAGCCTCACTTAGGATTTCACTTAGAGTTCCATATCTTTTATCAAGGGTAATTCATTATATATTACATATCATTATTCATGTTTTTTTGCATCAATAGAGCTTAGGCTACTACAACAATTCTATTAGTTTTTCTATCTTTCCATGATAGGTGCTTGATTGTAGGTGACTTCTAGGAGTTGTAGGACTAAAGAATCAACTTCAACACAAAGGTATCTAACTCAAGGTTAAGGAAGTTTCTTATTTCAACACACATAACAAACTTCCCAAGGTATTTTTTAGCATCATCAGTTTTGTAAAGTAGGTAGATTATAATAGGCACACATCAATAGAAGATAAAAGCATTTTAGAGAAGGATGAAATCACACACAATCATATCTTGAGATGGAGTAAATATCATAGATAGATTAAAAAAATAGAGTCCTCAATCCAAATTTAATACCAAAATTTTAGATATGATAAATAAACACTTGTAGGGAAATCAATTATATTGATATTCAACATTGTAAAAAAGATAGACATTTTTTAATCTCTCATTTGGTTTTGTGAATGTCATCTCATAATTATCTAAATCTAATAATTACATTTTTTATTATCAATTATTAAACTTTTAAACCAAAATCATTATTTGTAGGATGTAGATATTTATTTTCCTTATTATTATAAATACAAACATTGGAGGGTAATTGTAACAACTATCCAAACCTTCCTAAGAATGTTGAATTACTTTCAAGGGAAAAACCTTTGTATCTCCAAAACAATTAATCTTACTTTAGTTGGAAAACTCCATCCACAACAACATATAGTCCAATATATCATAATCCATGTGTTAATAAAGCAATGTCACGACAAAAGAAACCCTCCCATTAATATAATATAATTCAATAATAATTACATTTTTTTATTATCATTTATTAAAATTTTAAACCTAAATCATTATTTGTAGGATGTAGATATTTATTTTCCTTACTATTACAAATACAAACATTAGAGGGTAATTGTAACAACTATCCAAACCTTCCTAAGAATGTTGAATTACTTTCAAGGGAAAAATCTTTGTATCTCCAAAACAATTAATCTTACTTTAGTTGGAAAATTTCATCCACAACAACATATAGTCCAATATGTCATAATCCTTCTGTCAATAAAGCAATGTCGCGACAAAAGAAACCCTCACGAATGTTAATATAATATAATTCAATAATAATTACATTTTTTTATTATCATGTATTAAAATTTTAAACCTAAATCATTATTTGTACGATGTAGATATTTATTTTCCTTACTATTATAAATACAAACATTAGAGGGTAATTGTAACAACTATCCAAACCTTTCTAAGAAAGTTGAATTACTTTCAAGGGAAAAATCTTAGTATCTCCAAAACAATTAATCTTATTTTAGTTGGAAAATTTCATCCACAATAACATATAGCCCAATATATCATGATCCTTGTGTCAATAAAATAAAGTCACGACAAAAGAAACCCTCCCATTTATATAATATAATTAAGTAATTGTAAATAAACATATTTAGTTACTCAACTAGTCCTAAAAATCTTATCCTTACAAACTTAAAAAACATAAAGTCACTAAAATCTTATCCTAGTCCTAAAATAAAGTCATTGTAAATAAACATATTTAGTTACTCAACTAGTCCTAAAAAATTTATCCTTGTGTCAATAAAATAAAGTCACGAAAAAAGAAACCCTCCCATTTATATAATATAATTAAGTAATTGTAAATAAACATATTTAGTTACTCAACTAGTCCTATAAATATATTTGTTTTTTTAAGTTTGTAAGGATAAGATTTTTAGGACTAGTTGAGTAACTAAATATATTTACTTGTAAAACTTACTTAACCTTCCCCCTCCTTTTCATAAACAAAGTTTAGAATAAAAAACATAAAAAAGCTCCCACCGTAGATATTGTAGTCATATATGACAAAGTTTTAATCACAGGGACCATCACACGTGTCCACCTTAACATTGAATGTCGAAATTGCCCCAACCCTTTTTCTAAGCGTTCACACAAGAACATTTTATCAATAGTAAAATTGAAGTTTTGTTTATAATTATAAAATATTTTAATTTTATGAGAAGTAAAAATATCATAATAAATTAAAAATTAAAATAGAATATTATAAGATAAAATATAATTCAAGATATTTTTATTGAAAATTTAAATTTAAGATTTGGGTTTATTTTTTATGTTTATTTATATAAAATATTTTTTTTATATAAAAAATTAAAATTCGATTAATGTTAAAAATATTAGTCGAGTGGAAAACATTTAAAAGAGTATATTTACAATTCTATTTGAATGAATAAGATTGAAAGGATTTTTATTCAAGTAATTTTGTCTTTAGAGAATTTGGGTCATTACTCGTCTTGACTACTTAGCATTTATTGTTGATGGTAAGTTTTGCTAAACTGATAACATCAAAATGCAATCTTTACTTTTCCATATACACTTTTCACTATATCTTAATTATTATTATTATTATTATTATTTATATTTATCATTTGCCAAGACATTTAAAAAATACAATTTCAATCTATCAAGTATTTGTTCTTTTTGAAATTCTTTTTTATTTCTTCAAGTTGTCTTTAATACTCAAGGTATCACATTATGATATTTCCATTCTTGTCTATTCTCTTTCATAGCTATATTAGAAATAACAAATATAAATGACATCAAGGTCAATATAGTCTTAATGTCATTGCTCCAAACATGTCATATAGAAAATAGAATATAAATGTGTCTTGGTCGTATGATTTAGAATAAAAAGGATAGTTATTTAACTTATAGCATAGTTTTACTAAAAGATAATTGAAAAAAATCTCCTACAACCAATAGAAATCTTACATAATAAAAACTATTTTTTAAATCAAAAATATCTTATATTCATTTACTTTAATTTACAAACAAATCTTTAAAAAGTAATATAAATAAGATGACTATAAATATAAACCATATTCACTTCTTTTTAAAATTTCTTCATTACATTTAAACTAAAAATCCTAATAAAGTGTTTACAAACCCTATTTCATCTTCTATATTACAAAAAAAAAAAAAAAAAACAATTTCTAAAAAAACCTATCAACATATTCATTCAACTTCTAAATGTAATTATTGTAATTATTTTGATTTTTTGTAATGAAAAATAGCTTAATTAGTTTGTATATACTAAAAAGAGAGTAATGTTGCCAAAGTTTAGACGAGACCAAGCTCAAACAGCATGATGGAAGACATACTCTCAAAATTTATGTAGGACCAACCTCAAACAACAAGATGGTAGTACAAGATGTACTCTCAAAGTTTATATAGGACCAAACTCAAATGTAACAAGATGAAACAACAAAACTAAATCTATGAAACTAAACCTAAACAATAAGAACAAACAAAATTGTTAAACAACAGTAAAACTACACCAATAATAAATACTCTAAACATCTTAACCCACACTTCCCTTTACTAGAACTATGTAACATTTTGCTTATTTGTGTCACAAACAATTAGATGTGAAACTACCTATCCGTTCTAAGTATAGCTGATCAAATATTAGAAGATAATAAATATGCTTATTTTAAGCAAAGAAATACAAACAAAAGGATATGGAAGGGAATATTAAGGGTGAATATGATACGATACAAATAAAAAAGCAATTACAATGCATGTAGTGGCCAACTTCGACCAGATTAATTTTCAGATTCTAAGAGGTTGAACAAATGAATTTTGACTATAAATTTCTCCTATTTCATCGATGGGAGCTTTTGAGGCAATTTTTTTGTACAAGGGTTGTATGGCCCTTATACGACAATTAAAAAAATAGTATTAAAACTTGTATATTTTTAGATTTTTTAAAATAAAAATAAAATAAAATAATTATTGAAGTTGTGGGTTTGTTGTACCCTGCGCAGGCCTACCTACCAAGCCACTTGCAACAGGGTAGGTCCCACAGGGTGTTGGCGACCACCAAATCGTCGCTTGGCGGCCCTTGTGGCCTTACATTTTTTCAGTGGCATTTCAAACCTTTCATGACTATCTTGTTTGAATTTTTGGTGATAGTTTTTTCTAGTGCGCCAAACATATTCAGTTACAATTTCAGCAAGCAACGATGATTTTTTAAGCATATTTCGTCACAGTTTTGAAATATTCCATCAACAAGTAATTTGTAGAGAATCAGGTCTTTTCCCAAGTAGTGGGAATATTCCCTTGAAATATATCGCTGATGTTAATGGTACGAACACTAGTAGGCCCTTCCAAACCCCCTTTGAGCCCTAAAAAAGTATTTTTTTTTCTTTTGATCATAACTTGGGCATATGATATTGGAATTGGGTGAATAAAATATCATCATAAATTTAGTTATATGTACTTTCTATTGGTGTGGGTCTCATCACCATGTTGTTGGTGCATTCTACGACTTATTGAAGATATATGTGTTGTTGTCACTCCTGATCTCACAACTTTTGATTAGTTTCTCTATTTTTCACAATTCTTGTAATGTTGGAAAGTTCTTTCAGAGATCTCCACAACTATCCATGTACGTTTTCCTTATTTTTCCTTAGGTATATTTTATTCAATTTTTTGTGTTTTCACATTTTGGTGAAGTATTTGGACATTTAGCTCTTGGAAACTTTACGTTTGTGTGGGATGACTTGGTTTTGGCTATTCTAGATGTATTTCCAATATTTTGTCCTATTTGGGCATTATAGGCATGTTTTGTAAGCACTTTATCTTTTGTAGATGCATTGAGATAAAGTGCCACTATTGTACATATTTTTTGGGGATTTTGCACATCTTGATTTGCCTCTTGTACTTGCACTTTGATATAAAGTGTTATGAGGGGTTGTGTAGTACCTTTGTTTTTTCATCACAGTGGGTGTTCCTTCCATGACAACAATGAATCCTAGTGATTCTTGCCACATGCATGTGTGTCTTTTTTTGTACACCCTTTTTCAGTTACAAGTACTTTCATTTGTGTGTTCAAATGTTCTTTGTTCTCCTTCATGCACTTCTTGGTGACACACAATTTCAGTGGACCTGCCATGGCTCTCCCTTTCCGCATTATGGGGGGTTTCTATTGTTGGTGCTAATGCTTCCTTGGTTTCATTTTTGGAGTGATCTATGTATCTAGTTCTTGTTCTTATGTACTAGGAAAATGCAACAACTAGTTACCCATGCATTTCAGTGAGATGGATAATTTACCATATGGACACTCTTGGATTTCTATTTATGGAGGTGGTCTTCTTTTTTTCACTTGATCAATGTTCTTTAGACTATTGGTACCTATACTTTTTACTTGAATCTTCCATGGTTGAGTATTGTTGTTGGGGTCACTCATGCAGATTCATGTGCCATTTGTATCTTTGATTGTCAATAGTTTTCCTTTGTTTTCCATTTGATCATTTTTAGTAGTGTCATTGGTGGTACTCATACAAATTATTGTCTTCTTGATCTTGATCATCATTTGTTTCAGAGGAGGTTCTTCATTTCAGCACTACAACAATCATCTTTTGATAGTTGTCTACAACTTCATGCTTCAACAGTGTTCTTCATGTTCCTATTATTTTTGAGAGACTATTTTGGACACTTCTTAGTCCTTATTCACCTTTCTCTCTTTTGGGGAGGAATTCTTCCCATGAGGTTTTCTCCTTTTCTCCAATTGTGAGGGATTAGATTGTTTGTACATGGGTACCTCATCGGGCCTTGTCTTCTAGGATGCATTCATGCATTCTCTTTTTAGGGTTTTAGCTACTCCCTAAGTTTTCACTTAAGGGTGGTGTTAAAGTAATCATTCATTAGCTAATAATTAATTAATTTTTAATTGATTCTTAGTCTAATTTCACTTTATACACTTGAGATAAACTTAGGAGTGCTTTTTATTTATTAGAGTGATCTATTATTAGATCATTTTGTCTCATCACATAGGATGAAAATACTTGTCATAATCTTTAATCCCTTTCTCATTTAGGATTTTCTCAAGTATAAGCACTCTCATTTATTGTAACTCTTAGCAAGCTTTTCATTATGTAAGTTCTTTCTTTTTGAGGAAATAGAAAATTATTTTTTGCAACTCTCATGTGTGGAAGGTGTTCTCATTTTTGGTTTGATCCTATATGTCTTGTGTGTTTTTCATAAATCTAACAGCTTTTTTCTCATAGGTTGAGGGTATTGACTACACTAAGATATTTTATGTTGGTGTCATCCACCTCCTAGGAGCACCATATGCAGCAAACACCTTCACAGAAAATGAGAGAGGCAACACAAGGCCATTTCACGATAAAAGAGTGAATCAGATTGAGATAAATTACATATTGTACAACAAGGATAACTTTAAGAAACCCCCCCCTCAGCAAAGGTATACATATATATGTATATATGTATATATACGTATATATATATGTATATATATATATATGTATATACATATATATGTATGTATATGTATATATGTATATATGTATATGTATATGTATATATGTATATATATGTATATATATATGTATATATATGTATATATATATATATATATATGTATATATATATATGTATATATACATACATACATACATATATAAGAGCTTTCATCATATTTTTTGGACATGATTATCTAGTGTTTAGACTAGGTATATAAAGATCTCACAAAGGGGGTCTCCATTAGGGGAGGGTCTTGGATATGACTTAGGGTTTATCATGGATGCAAGATGAGTAAGGTACAAAAATCTAGTAGAAAGAAATTTGATTAGTTAATTTAGTGGGAGAGAATCTAGCCAAAACATCTAATCGTAGATTTAGCTCAATAATATTTAGGGTTTAGGACCTTTAGGATTTAGGGTGAATAGGGTAAATAGGGTTTAGGGTTTAGTTAAGTAATAGGGAACATAATGGTTTTAGCATAGGACTTAGAAACAGTAATGGGATTTGCAACAAAAATAAATAGATATATTTAAAACATACTTGAATTGAAAAAAATATTTCAATTGAAAATAACTTGATCTTATTGATCCTGATCTTATCTAGAAGATGATTTAATTGAAAAGAAATATAATTTATATAAAATATGCATACCTTCTCTTTGAGCATAATATCTTTGCATCCTTTCTTCATGCAATTCTTGTTCCCTTTTTGTTGAATGAGATTGTGTAGCCTTATTTTGTCTTATCCTTTTATTTCCCATCTTCTTTGCAAAATATGACCTCGATAATTCCTTTGCCAATTTCATGTTCCAAATGTAAAGAACTTGCAAAAAATACCAAAAAGCGAACTTTTCTTTATTTTTTGATATTAAAAACACAAAAATGACCGTGTATACATACACAATTCAAATAAACATTTAATTGCAAAAGTTCAGCTAAAATTAGCCTTCGTTCGAAGGTTGGTCACTATTTTTTTTAATATTATTTTATTAGCAAACCTTCATACGAAGGTCCTTAAATAAATTTTTTTTCGATCGAAGGACCTTCGTTTGAAGGTGCCTTCGAACAAAGGCCCTTGCATGACACTTTCAATGTTTGCTTCAAAATTTTCTTAGAAATTCCAATTTCAAACCTCAAGTTGGACCTTCAAATGTAATTAACTTGACAAGATAATTTGCAAGATCGTAGTCCTCAAAGCAAACTTTCCAACAAGTATAATTTTAATATATTTTCATTTTATTATGTGTTCAATTTATAATTTTTATTGAAAATAGGTTTTTCACTGAACATCAAGTTTATCATTCTACATAGGTGGAATAATAGTAAAATATTGAAAAAAATTCAAAAAAATGTATGTGCTCTAGGTATTGATATCTTTGTTTCGCCAAAAAAAAAGAATTTCAATATATACGCAATAAGTTATTCTTGACAATATACACCTATTTCCAAATTATAATTACCCTGACTTCAAAAATTAATTAAAAATATATATATGTAACAAAAAATATGTATTTTAAAAATTATAATTTTATCCCTTTTTTAAAATAGTTATACTTGATGACATAAACGTTACTTTTTTAAAATGTTGTTTACTATTAAAAAAAAGTCATTAAAAGTTATGTAGAAAGATTCATGATATATATATATATATATATATATATATATATATATATATAGCCACAAATCACTAGTTTGCATCATCTTTAAATTCTTAACAGTTTAGCTGCTATAAACATTGGAAAGTGAAGATTTAGTTAAAAATGTTGATATGAATATCCTACTTTGGCCAAAGAGTGGGACTCATTATTGTGGAATTGCCCTTCTATGAGTTGTAGGGCTAAAGAATCAACTTCAACACAAAGATGTTTGACTCAAGGTCAAGGAAGTTTCTTATTTCAATGCACATAACAAACTTCCCAATATAATTTTTAGCATCATTAGATTTATAAAGTAAGTAGATCATAATAAGTGCACAACAATAGAAGAAAAAAGCATGTTAGAGAATGATGAAATCACACACAATCACATCTTGAGATAGAGCAAATATCATAGATAGATTTAAAAAAAGAGTAGCTATGATAATTAAGCACTTATAGGGAAATCAATTATAATGATATTCAACATTGTAAAAAATATACACATTTTTTAATCTCTCATTTACTTTTGTGAATCTCATCTCATCTCATAATTATCTAAATCTAATAATTACATTTTTTTATTCATTTATTAAACTTTTAAACCTAAATCATTATCTGTAAGATGTAGATATTTAATTTCTTTACTATTATAAATACAAACATTATAGGGCAATTGTAACGCCTATCCAAACCTTTCTAAAAAATTGAATTACTTTTAAGAGAAAAAAACTTTATATCTTCGAAAAAATTTAATCTTACTTCAGTTGGAAAACTTCATCCACAACGACATATAGTCCAATATATCATAATTCTAGATAGTGTCGAATAAAATGACACGCAACAAAAGAAACCCTCCCATTAATATAGTATAATTCAATAATTATTTATTTACTCAACTATCACTTTTTTTCAATAAGTAAAAAATTCTTAAAAATCTTATTCTTACAAACTTAAAAAACCAAATATAGTTAATTGTAAAACTTACTTAACCTCCCCTCTCCGTTTCATAAACGAAGATTAGGAGAAAAAGCATTAAAAAAAATCCCACCGCCTTCTAATTGCTTCCACAACTAAAATTCCTCACGTCTATTCATAGTTTCTAAATTTAGATATTATTGTGATGTATGTCAAAGTATTATTGTGATTAAATTATTGTCATATATGTCAAAGTATTATTGTGGCTATTTAATCACGGGCACCATTACGTGTCCACCTTAACACTGGATGCCGAAAGAGACACCGATATAATGATTGACGTCCCCAAATTGCCCCCAACCCTTTTTTCAAGCGTTCACACAGGAATATTATAAGATAAAAAAGAGAATTCAAGATATTTTTATTGAAAATTTAAATTTAAATTTTAGATTTTATTTATATAAAATAATATTTTTATCAAAAAAAAAAACAATTTCTTCAAAAACCTGTCAACATATCCATTCAACTTCTAAATGTAAATTAGCGTAATTATTTTGAATTTTTTTAATGAAAAATAGGTTAATTAGTTTGTATATACTAAAAAGAGAGTAGTGTGGCCAAAGTTTAGATGAGACCAAGCTCACACAACACAATGGAAGACATATTCTCAAAATTTATGCCAAACCAACCTCAAACAACAAGATGGTGGTACAAGACATACTCTCAAAGTTTATATAAGACCAAACTCAAACAACAAGATGAAACAAACAAAACTAAATCTATGAAACTAAACCTAAACAATAAGAACAAAAACAATTGTTAAACAACAATAAAACTACACCAATAATAAATACTCTGAACATCTTAACCCACATTTCCCTTTACTAGAACTATGTAACATTTTTCTTATTTGTTAGTTAACAATTAGATGTGAAACTACCTTTTCGTTCTAAGTATAGCTGATCAAATATTAGAAGATAATAAATATGCTTATTTTAAGAAGGGAAATACAAACAAAATGATATGGAATGGAATATTAAGGGTGAATATGATACGATATGAATAAAAAGCAATTGTGGTGCATGTAGTGGCCAACTACCACCAGATTTATATTGGCGGTCCTTTTTAGATTCTAAGAGGCCGAACAAATGAATTTTGACTATAAATTTGTCTTATTTCATCGATGGGAGCTTTTGAGGCAATTTTTTTGTACAAGGGTCGTATGGCCCTTATATGATGATTAAAAAAACAGTATTAAAACTTGTATATTTTTAGTTTTTTGAAAATAAAAAATAAAATAAAATAATTATTAAAGGTGTGGGTTTGTTGTACCCTGCATAAGCGTACCTACCAAGCCACTTGCAATACCACCGGGTGTTGTGACCACCAAATTGTTGCTTGGTGGCCCCTGTGGCCTTAAATTTTTTCAGTTGGGTTTCAAAACTTTCATGACTACCTTGTTTGAATTTTTAGTGATAGTTTCTTCCAGCACCAAACATATTATGTCACGATTTCGGCAAAGCAACGACGATTTTTTAAGCATATTTTGTAACAATTTTGAGATATTCCATCAAGTAATTTGCAAGGCATCATGTATTTTCCTAGGTAGTGGGAATATTCCCTTAAATATACCACTAAGGTCAGCAGTACAAACACCAGCAGGGCCTTCTAAGCCCCCTTTGAGCCTTAAAAAAGTAATTTTTTTCTTTTGGTCATAACTTGGGCATATGATATTGGAATTAGGTGAATAAAATTTCCATGTATCGTCTATTGGTGTGGGTCTCATCACCATGATGTTGGTGCATTCTACAACTTGTTGAAGATAGTTGTGTTGTTGTCACTCTCATGCTCACAACTTTTGACTAGTTTCTCTATTTTTCATAATTCTTGTAATGTTGGAAAGGTCTTTCAAAGATCTTCACAACTATCCATGTACTTTTTCCATATTTTTTCTTAGGTATATTTTATTCAATTTTTTGTTTTTTTACATTTTGGTGAATTATTTGGATGTTTTAGTTCTTGGAAAATTTATGTTTGTGTGGGATGACTTGTTTTTGGCTATTCTACATGTATTTTCAGTATTTTGTCATATTTGGGAATTATAGGCATGTTTTGTAAGCACTTTATCTTTTGTAGACGAACTAAGATAAAGTGCCACTATTGTACATGCTTTTTGGGGATTCCACACATCCTGATGTGCCTCTTGTACTTGCACTATGATATAAAGTGTTATGAGGGGTTGTGTAGTGCCTTTGTTTTTTCATCACACTTTTTTCAAGTGAGTGTTCCTTCCATGACAACAACGAATCCTAGTGATTCTTGCCTCATGCATGTGTGCCTTGTTTTGTACACCCTTTTTCAGTTACAGGTACTCTCATGTGCACATTCAAATGTTCTTTGTTCTCCTTCATGCACTTCTTGGTGACACACAATTTCAACGGCCTTGTCATGGCTCTCACTTTCTACATTATGGGGGGGTTTCTATTGTTGGTGCTAATGCTTCCTTGGTTTAATTTTTTGAGTGATCCATGTATCTAGTTCTTGTTCTTCCGATGAGGTTTTCTCTTTTCTCCAATTGTGAGGGATTAGATTGTTTGTACATGGGTACCTCATCGGCCTTGCCTTTGGGACCCATTCATGCATTATTTGTTTTTATGCATTCTCTTTTTAGGGTTTTAGTTGTTCCCTAAGTTTTCACTTAAGGGGGTGTTAGAGTAATCATTCATTAGCTAATAACTAATTAATTTTTAATTGATTCTTAGTCTAATTTCGCTTTATACACTTGAGATAAACTTAGGAGTGTTTTTTTTATTTTATTAGAGTGGTCTATTATTAGATCATTTTTCCTCATCACATAATATGATGATACTTTTCATAATCTAATCCCTTTCTCATTTAGGTTTTTCTCTTATATAAGCACTCTCATTTATTGTAACTCTTAGCAAGCTTTTTATTCTATAAGTTCTTTCTTTTTGAGGAAATAGAAAATTCTTGCTTGCAACTCTCGTGCGTGGAAGGTGTTCTTATTTTTTGTTTGATCCCATGTCTTGTGTGTTTTTCACAAATCTAATATTTTTTTCTCATAGGTTGAGGGTATTGAATACACTAAGATATTTTCCCTTGTAGAAAAGATGAGTTTAGTTTACCTTGTCATTTATGTGGTTGCATCTCAAGATTCACCTATTTACTAGATAGACATGAAGAATGATTTCTTGCACAATGATCTTCATGAGGAGATCTATATGGAGTTATGATGTTCTTTGTATGGTCTCAAGCAAGCTCTTAGGGCTTGGTATGAGAAGATAGATGGTTTCTTGCTTGCATCTGGTTTCACACATCACTGCTTTAATCACACTATCTATATTCATCAACTAGTATACATAGATAGTATACATATATCTAATATTTTGACACTAGTATACATAAATGATTTGATTCCCATTAACATCTCATCCTTCATGCCTTAGGATATACATCATTAATTTATGGAGCATTTTGACATGATAGATCTTGGGATTTTGCAATTCTTTATTGGTTTAAATGTTCTTCAATATTTTGAGTGTATCTACATTCACCAATAAAAGTATGCCAGATGTAATTTGCTTCATAATTTAAGCATGGATAATAATAAGCTAGACCCTATAACACAATTTAAGTCAAGTGCCAAATTCTACCACTTGCACCACACCTAGTATTGATGCTACTTTGTATATCTCTTACATTTGACACACATGTGTCCTAATATCACCTTTTTTTGTTGGGCTTGTCTCTCATTTTTCTCATAATCATCATGAGTCATTAGAAGCCAAGCACATTTTGAGGTATATTAGGGGCACTCCGTAGTTTGGTATTTAGTACACACCAGGAGCTTTAGAGATAGTAGGCTTCATTGACTCATATGGGAAAGTGATGTTAACTAATGGAATTCCACTTCTAGGTTTATTATTTTCCTTGATTTTGGTCCAGTTGCCTAGTCTTGATAGAAGGAAACTGCTATTGTATTATCATCCATTGAGGTTGAGTATGAAGGTGTCATTCTTTCTAGTCAAGAGGTTTTGTGGATTTGACAATTATGATAGAGTTTGATCTTCCACCTTATAGTCCTACACTTCTTTGGTGTGATAACTAAAGTTTCATTCACATTGCTTGCAACCTAATTGAGCATCAAAGGATGAAGCACATCGAGAAACACATGCATTTCACTTGACAACTCATCTATGATGGTCATCTCTACTTAGATTATTTGCTTATTAAGGAACAAGTTGTGAATGTATCTTTGCCAAAAATTTGGTGTTGCCTTGTTATCTTCAATTGCAATTGATGTGTTAAGTTGAAGGAAATTTTCCTTGGGAAGTCTACTTGAGTCCTCCTTCCTTCACATTATACATCTTTTTTTTTGAGAGGGGTTTTTTCCCATGAGGTTTTTTCTTTTTCTCTAGGTGTGAGGTATTTTCCATTTGTACATGGATACCTCATCAAGCCTAGTTGTCGAGACATATTTTTTGTTTTAAAACTTTTCCCTAAGTTGCAATTAGGGGGGAGTGTTAAGTAACATGTGATTTCCTAATTAATTAATTAGCCCTTTTTTTACACTAGCATACTTAACTTACTTAGGTCACATGTATTTTTTTGTCTCAAGTCATAACCTCAGGACACATGTCATGATCTAATTTAAGCCTCACATAGGATTTCACTTAGGGTTTATTATCCTTTATCAAGGATAACTCATTGTATATTTAATCATTATTCGTGTTTTATTTTTGCATCAATAGAGCTTAGGCTATTTCAACAATTCCATTATTTTTTTCTCTTTTAGTGATAGGTGCTTGATTGTAGGTGACTTCTAGGAGTTGTAGGGTCAAAGAATCAACTTAAACACAAAGGTGTTTGACTCAAGGTCAAGGAAGTTTCTTATTTCAACGCACATAACAAACTTCCCAAGGTAAGTTTTAGCATCATTAGGTTTATAAAGTAGTCAAACCATAATATGCGCACAACAATAAAAGATAAAAGCATTTTAGAGAAGGATGAAAAGATGGAGCAATTATCATAGATAGATAAAAAAATATAGAATCTTCAATCCAGATTTAATACCAAAGATTTAGATAAAATAAGTAAGCACTTGTAGAGAAATCAATTATATTGATATTCAACATCTTTAAGACAAATCAATGACATTAATACTCAACTTTAAAATAAAATAAAAATTAGACAGTTGATAATCTCTCATTTGCTTTTTATGAATCTCATCTCATAATTATCTACATCTAATTACGTTGAAGGAATTCCCTCTATGAATGAGGTGACCTATAAAAGCGTATTGACAGCTATCTTGTGTCTGTATCAATGCAATATGATTAAACGAATCTCAGTCGTTCATCATTTTTTGCCACTTTTTTGGTTGTTTTTAGCTATTTTTTGTTGCTTTCCCCTCCACTAGTGGTTTTCACTCCTCCAAACTCTTCCTCACTAGTATTGACCTTTCACTTCTCCAATTGGGTGAGCTACAACCTGAAAATAAGGTTTCAACAAGGGTTTTAGAGTATGTTTATTAAAATGAAAATTACAGCCAAGAACCTAATAATGAGCACATTTAGGTTTTAACATTATGGCATCCTTTACCTTAAGTATATATTAGCATAATAATATATAATGTATATTTTATATAATAAAAAATAAATTATAATATAATTATACTACTTATTATTATATATTATATTCTTTAACAAAAAACTTAAATATATATATATAATTATTATAATTATTGATTATTAATTATTATATTTTTGTTAATATAAAATATATTAATATTTTATATATAATAGATTGCATGATATACAATATAATTATATTTATTATTATATATAATAGTATATATAGGTTCTATTATTATCATATATTATATTCTATAATCAAAAAATATCAAATATAAATATGAAATTATTATAATTAATAATTAATATATTTTATATAGAACACATTAAATTAATATATAGAAAATATGATAGTTTAATTGATCTTTGGAGAGATTAGGAAAAAGAAAGAGAGATAGAGGGGACACAATTCTATATAGAGAGAGGTATATATACTAGCATTTGCACCTAAACGAGGGTCAAGGATTATGCTGATAGAAACTATATATATGTTAATATGTTAGAGAGTATGTGTTTGTGCATGGATGCGCTACAAATTCTAGTTGCATGTGGCTAGATTAAACAATTAATAATAAGTGCTAAATAATGGAATGAAATAAATTTAGACAAATCTAGATTTTTTCTTTAAAGAAATTGAGTATTATTTGATTATGAAATATTTGCATACAAATTTAAAGTATAAACCAATGCAAATAAAAAAAAGTTGTCATCAAATTGACCAAAAATACTGCAAATGGAAATAGAATGTTCTCATCTAGTTGTCAAATCAATATTTATCTAGATTTTATGTTATAAGTGAGATTTTGGAGACTTTTACCTGATATTTTAGAGGATTTTATCATTAAATTGCAGTCAGTTTACCATTAAATGGTAGCTGAAACTTGTTTTCCAATGATTGGTTGTTTCATGTCAACAATCCAAGGATGGCATGTGTCCTTGGGGAGTTGTGCTCAAGGTATCATGCCATTTGATTAAGGATATGATATTTCACCTTTAAGGCCTCTTCAATGTACCCATTGTACACTTAAGGAGACAAACATATAAAGAGAGAAAGAGAGAAAGAGAAAGAAGAGAAAAGGGAGAGGGAGATAGAGATAAGATATAGATAGGTGGAGAGAGAAATAATAGAAAGAGAGAGAGAGAAAGAGGGAGCAAAATGAGACAAAGGAGGAGAAAGAGACGAAGATAGATAAAAAGTGGAATAAAGATAGAAATAAAGGGATAAAAAGAGAAATAGGGAGAAAAAAAGATAGAAGAGAGAGAAATAAAGATAGAGATAGAGAGAGTGTTGGAATATGGCTTCTAGTGTTGTCATTGATGGAAACCTAAGTCATTATTCCAGTCCGTACATCGGAATTTGTTCCTACCGGCAGGCAAAGTGAAGAACAGAGTTTTACTGGAAGTAAGAATGAAGAACAAGGTATCTAGTTAGTGTGTCGATATGTATGCTTCATCGGATTATCATTTTAGGTTGTGGATCTCGGGGAAGGTTGTTGAGCATCAATTCTATCTTATTGTTAAGTTTTATGCTGTCGCATTAATCGATGTATGAGTTAGGAGATCCAATAAGATGATTTTTTTGTTTATTTGCTCATGGTGGCTGACTTGGTGAATGTGGCATGTTGCAGATGTATAAGGAGTAATTGTTTAATTGTTTCTTTTGTTGGAAATTTTTTTTTGATTCCCAACATAACATTAGCCGACTTTGATGGGTGTGCATTAAATATAATATGGATAGAGCCAACAATTGGAAAATATCTTTTATTTCGCTGAAGCCGACTTGAAGCAATTGAAATCCTTGATAGTGAATATATATGTGAGTTTGAGTAATTCATTTTGATGCGTGAATAGGTGTGAAGAGCATAGCAGATGTATGTGTGAATATCAAAAAATTAGTTGAGCGAATTTTGCCTATGCAAAAGAGGATTTTTTGTGAAGCGAATTAAGGCAGAGCAGAGCGAAGTGCAGAATCAGATAGAAGGTCTAGAATCTGATCTATGAGCTTCACCGGAACTGATACCAAGAATTTGTAGATGCTAATTTCTCAGTTCAACCTTTTGTTGTAATCCAAACATTTTTTAAGGCAGTGATCCTTCCTTATTTTGAGCAATGAACTCTAGGCAATGTGCCTGAATGTATGTGCATTCCCTTTTTCTTCATACTTTTAACAGAGTATAAATTGTGGATTAATCTCCACCATGGTTTTTCCACCAATAGGGTTTCCACGTAAAAATATTGGTGTTATGGTGTTTTGATTGTTTCCTTCATGTGCTTGCATCTTCACTTCTGTTGAAATGTTGTAAATGGTTTAAGATCTAAAATGAAATTTAAATATTGTTGAACACTCATTCACCCCCCTCTCAGTGTTCCTTGAGTCCAACAATTGGTATCAGAGCAGGTTCCTCTGAAGAATTTTAATAGCTTGAGGTGGATCTTGGAATGCAATGGACTCTCGTAGTCTTCAACATTAGCTTTTGGTGGAACTTGATGATCTTGATCAGTCTAAAGCAAAAGTTGTGGAATTAAAAGAAAATCTTGAGGATGTTGAAAAATTCATTCAATCATTGAAGGATAAAATCAATGAGTCAAGAGAAAAGAGGAAGGAGCTATGTGATCAACTGAAGCAGAAAGAAAATAAAATCCTAGAAGATGTTTGCCTGAATCAAACCTTAAAAGAAATAACTGAAGAATGTGAAAAGATTGCTAGAGACAATGCTTCTCTAAAGCTTGAGATGGAATCTATGGTAATGAGGCAAACTATGGAGATTGAATAAAGAAAAAAGAATGAGGAGAATCTAGCCCGGTCCTTAAAAGAAAGTTTTGAAGAATGCAACAGATTTAATAGTGGATTCATTCAGCTGGAGATTGAACTGCAACAATCTAGAAATAATGAACAAGAGCTTGAAAGACATATAGTTATTCTCAGAGATGAACTCACTACTGCAAATAAATACAAGAAGTTTAAGATCAATTCTACTAAGCTTGATGAGTTGACTAAAGGATAGAAGGATGCAAATTACAAGTGAGGTCTTGGATATGAGAAGGGAGAAAGCTTTGGATCTGAACATGAGGATTCTAGACAAAGAAATCAGATGAACAAAGGAAGAAAGTATCTGATAAGACAACCCAATGCTCAAAATTTTAATGGCTATTGCTTTTCTTGTAATAAATTTGGTCATATGGCTTCTCAGTGTAAAAGTAAATAAATTCAAGCAGTCCATCATTTCTCGATTAGTGTTTTAGTTCCAACAAGTTTGGTCATAAGTCAATCGAATGCAAAAGTATGTCTATCAGTGTAAGGAATGTTAAATGCTACACCTATGGAAGATTTGGGCATATTGCTAATAAATGAAAATTAAGAGGAAATCAATGGAATTAATGGTCTAGAAAAAGAAATCTTGTGTTACAATTGCAATAGATTTGGTCACATTGCAAGATTCTGCAAGAACAAAAACATGGATAGAAGAGGTTTGGTATACAAAGGTAGAATTTCACAAACAGATGATAAAGGAAAAGGGAAAATGACTGTGGAAGAGATAAGAGATCATATGAAAAAATGGGTAAGGAAGAGTGAATCTGATGAAGGAAATAAGCCCTCACTAGAAGCAGGTTTCGGTAATTCCTTCAGAAATTGATCTCAGGCCATTGCCTAGGGGGAGTTTTCAAGAAAATCCTTTGTCCCACTATCAGTAGTTGGCACCAGAATGCTGTAAGTGGTTAGTAGGTTGTGCTAGTGGTTCACAATTATATCAGTGGTCATTTATGCAGAAATTTGAGAAGTCAAAGGTCTGTAGATGAATTTTTCTTTTTGCTATCTGAGAAAGAAAAGTATCTGGAACACCTAGGGAAAAAAAATTAATGTGATAAAGAGGTTAGGTGTGAGAGTTATAAAAGGCTATTTGGAACCCCCATTTGTCACTGAGCATTAAAGAAGAATAGAAGGAGAACCTTTGCACAACAAAATTTTGAAGGAGTAAAGACATTTCGGTGACAAATTCATCAGGAATTTCAGTTGCTTACTAAATTTAGTGTTCGGTAGAAAACTTGTTTGGTACGAAAGGAAAAATGAAGAAAATCAAAGGAATTGTGAATTTAGATGAATATAGCAGTGAAAAGATTAGGGATATGAGAAATATGTTGTCAGCCGATGAATTGAAATGGCTTGAAGGTGTGAAACACAAAAGTCTGGACATTTGGAGTGAATTTCCATACTTTGATAACATGGAAGTCATTAGGTTTATCTTGAACAGATTAAAATATGGCATTCTAACTTTGGATAAACCCTATCACATTTCAAAAGAGGTCATCAAGAATTTGACAAGTTTATGCAATGTTGGGGATATTCTGAAAAAAGAAGTCGATTCAGAACAAGGAGGTTGAAACTCTAACCAGAGTAACAAGAGATCAAAAGGCTTTGATAATTTTGATGATCAAAGATCTGATAACAAGGTACATTGTGCATGGAATTTCTTACAAAATATTTTTCAGAAACAGGGAAGGCGCAACTTCGATGGGTGTAGTTTATATCTCTCATAAAATGATAATGGAGGATCATGATTTTGATCAGCGTGGATTGCTAAAAGATCAATTGATGGAAAATGTGCAACTAACAAAGGAGGCAAATTACCCCTTCAGGTTTGGTACCTTGGTCATATGTCTTGTGATGTATTTTCTGAGTTGCTTGTCGCAGACCGATAATGTTGTCTGGAAAGAAAATGAACCAATTTGTAAATAAATTTTTTAACACTTTAATACTTTGGCAAATTGTGAGCAAGAGTATGCAAATTTCTTTGAAGAATTGCTAGGGAAGTTTGGAGCAATTAGCATTGTCATTCTGGTAAGAGAACTTGGATCTTCTTCCGGTGAGATGGAGAGGAAGAAGAAAAGAGCACAAGAGATTGTTGATTACACTCCTTCGACACATAAAACTCCAAAAATTGAAGGAAAAGGTAAAGATCTAGTGATTTTGGACATACCAGATGAAGAATTTGATGAGTACACTCAAAGAGAAGAACCAAAATTAGTTGAACCGGATGTAGTTATGGCAGAAGGAAGTGAAGAAGGTGTTTTATCCAAAGCAAAGATATGCAGATTGTTCAGGAGAAAGATGGGATGCAAACAATTGTAGACATATGGTTTGATAGACCCTCTTATGA
This sequence comes from Sequoia sempervirens, assembly GCA_007258455.2. Classification (NCBI taxonomy): domain Eukaryota; kingdom Viridiplantae; phylum Streptophyta; class Pinopsida; order Cupressales; family Cupressaceae; genus Sequoia; species Sequoia sempervirens. The sequence continues at coordinate 34,146 of VDFB02014057.1, forward strand.
GTAGGACTTGATCGAGAGCACACTAAGTACTTATTTTGTGCACAATAACATTGGTTTGGAGAGTTTACATAATGTGTTTCTTGAAGAGATGATTGAGTGTATTAAGGATGCCATAGTCTTTAAGTCTTAGGACGAGAAAGAGGGAGAAATAATTCTACATCTGAAGGAGTAGTTCAAGCTATCTCTTACCAAACTAAAAAGGAAAATGAATGTGTTGAGGCAATGCATAAATTCAACCAATAACATCTACAACTATTGTCTGTGTTCGCCTCATGCAGTTGGGAGATACAAAGATAAGTTGGAGCATATTGAATATGAGCTTAACAAAATTGGTCAAGATTATAACATGTTTCAGGACCAGGATGGCACAGTCAAGAAAAGGATTCAAGTGTTGTGTTTTGAGCATACAAAAGTTATGTTCACTAGAAACAACCTTGTGGACACCTTTTGGAAAGTGAAGGATTTAATTGAATGCAGATTGGAGCAGTTGACTGAGGTTCTGAGGAAAGGAGAGAAACTAGAAGAGGCAATCACAATTTTGGAATCCCTCGTCCAAATTATCAACTGGACGTCAGAGAACAACAACATGATCATAATTATTGGGATTTCACTAGAAGATTGGAGTATATTTCTTCCAGAAATGAAAGATAAGTACAAGATAATTTTTTGACTCGAGTAGTAGTTGTATTTCTTCAAAATTTTGATCAATTTTTTGAAAGGGAGAGAGAGTGCAGTGAAAAGTATGTTTTTCATTGATGTCAAAGGGGGAGAGAGAGCTGTGAAAAATGTTTTTTTCATTCTAAGGGGGAGATGTGTTTTGAAAAGAAGTTGTGTTTTGAAATTTTGAACTTTGGCAGCATAATCATATTGGTTCCCACGCTTAGTCATTTTTCACTAAGTGTTGCCATCAATGCCAAAGGGGGAGATTGTTGGCATATGGCTTCTAGTGTTGGAATTGATGGAAACCTAAGTCATTATTCTGGTCTGCACATCATAATTTGTTCCTACTGGTAGGCAAAGTGAAGAACAAAGTTTTACCGGAAGTACAAATGAAGAACAGGGTATTCGGTTAGTATGTCAATATGTATGCTTCACCGGATTATCATTTTAGATTTTGGATCTTGGGGAAGGTTTTTGGGCATCTATTTTATCTTATTGTTAAGTTTTGTGCTGTCGCATTAATCGGTCTATTAGTTAGGAGATCCAACAAGATGATTTTTCTATTTATTTGCTCATGGTGGCTAACTTGGTGAATGTGGCATGTCGTGGATGTATAAGGAGTAATTGTTTAATTGTTTCTTGTGTTGGACATTTTGTTTTGAGTCCCAGCATAACATTAGCTGACTTTGATGGGTGTGCATTAAATATAATATGGATAGAGTCGACAATTGGAAAATATCTTTTATTTCAATGAAGCTGACTTGAAGCGATTGAAATCCTTGATAGCGGATATATATATATATATATGTGAGTTCAAGTAATTCATTTTGATGTGTGAATAGGTGTGAAGAGAAGAGAAAATGTGTGTGTGAATATTAGAAAAATAGTTGAGGGAATTTTTCTTATGCAAAAGAGGATTTTTGTGACGCGAATTAAGGCAGAGCAGAGCGAAGTGTAGAATCAAATAGAAAGCCCTGAATTTGATCTATGAGCTTCACCGAAATTGACACTAGGAATTTGTAGATGCTACTTTCTCAGTTCAACCTTTTGTTGTAATCCAAACATTTTGTAAGGAAGTGAGTCTTCCTTATTTTGAGCAGTGAGCTCTAGGCAGTGTGCTTGAATGCGTGTGCATTCCCTTTTTCTTCATACTTTAACAGAGTATAAATTGTGGATTAATCTCCACCGTGGTTTTTCCCCCAACAAGGTTTCCACGTAAAAATCTTGGTGTTATGATGTTTTGATTGTTTCCTTCATTTGCTTGCATCTTTACTTCTGTTGAAATGTTGCAAATGGTTTAAGATCTGAAATGAAATTTAAATATTATTGAACACTATTCACCCCCCCCTCTCAGTGTTCCTTAAGTCCAACAAAGAGAAAGAGAGATAAATATAAATAGAGAGATAAAGAGGGAGACAAAGAGATGTAGAGAGATAGATATATAGAGAGATAGGTAGAGATATAGAGGAATAAAGAGGGACATAGAAAGAGGTAGAGATGGTGAGGGAAATAGAGAAAAATAGATCAAGGAAAAGAGAAAGAGAGAAGAGGAGACATGGGATAAAGGTCCGTCTGGGGCGGTCGGTCTCTCCTGTGCTCCTGTCTCCACCTCTGCTGTCCTCCCTTCCTCCATGCCTCCACTTCCTGCCTCACTCCTTTCCATCCTGCTTTCCTCCGTATGTTTTTCTGCCTCTGTATGTGTCTTTCATATCTACCTCTGTCTCCATATATATCACCCTTTTTCTGTCTCTCCCTCCCTATATATGTTGATCTTATCTCTCATATCTCGTGTAAGCTGGCATCCCTCTCCTCCCTCTGCCTCTCCTCTTCTGCCTGTCTCTCTCCCCCTCTTCTCTCTCTCTTCCTCTTAGACCTATCTCTCTCCTCTCTCTCCCCTCTTCTCTATCTCTCCTCCTCACCTATATTTCCTTTCTCTCCTCCCTCTTTCTCTCCCTCTCTCTGTCTCTCCATCTCTCCTCCCTCCGCTCCTCCTATCCCCCTGTATGCTATCTCTATCTCTACCTCTCTCTCACTTTCTTCCATATATCTCTTCTCTTTTTCCTTCCATATATCTCTATCTCTCCCTACTTCTTTCCTCCTTTCTTTATCTCCCCTTATTCTCTCCTTCCTCTCTCCATCTCTATTTACCTGCCTCCTAATTCTCTCTGTTGTCTATCTCTTTGTCTCTCTGTCTCTCCCTCTCCTCCCTCTCTGTCTCTATATATCTCCTATCTCTCTATCGCTCCTATCCACGCCATCTATATCTCTTTTATCTCTCCTCTCCCTCTTCCTCTATATCTCTCTATCTTGTCCTCTATCTCTCCCTCTCTATCTCCCTATCTTGCTTGTATTTCTCTCCCTCTACCTATATCTCTCTATTTATTTGTCTCCATCTTCCTCTCTCACTCTATCTTCATCTCTACCTCTATTTTCATATCTCCCCCTTTATCTCTAAACATGTCTCCCTCTTTATATCCATCCATCTATCTCCCTCTCTATATATTTATCTCTTCCATCTCTATCTATCCCTCTTTCCTCTCTCTCTTTATCTCTCCCTCCTCTCCTTCTCTCCATATCCCTCTCCTTATCGTTCTCCATCTCCATCTCTATCCTCTTGTTCTCTGTCACTCTATCTTCGCCCACCCCACCTCTCTCCTTCCCCAGCCTGTCCACCCTCTCTTCCTACTCTCCTCTTTCTCTCTCCCTCTCTCCTTATTGCAAACCTGCATGGGCTTGTTTGGTGATTGGGGCTGGTCCTTTCTTCTCAGATTAGGACATTTAGATAATGTAGCTGGACCCCTATAAGTGGATGCATAGTTTATTTGAAGCTATCATTTCTCCATTGAGACCTTTGTTGCACAAACAACATCATTTGGTAAATGGCCTACCAATTGACCTCATGTATTGCATAAATGTATGTAAAAAATAGACCAAAATTTATCCTAATTGACCTTCCACACTTCTTCGATGTACCCATTACACAATAAGATGCAATTACTAATAATTACATTTTTTCATTATCATTTAATAAACTCTTAAACCCAAATAATTATTTATGAATATATTTATTTTCCTTGCTATTATAAATACACACCATAATTATCACTCTATTTTTCTATAATAAGTAAAAAATTCCTAAAAATCTTGTTCTTAAAAACTTAAGAAAAACAAAAAAAAACTCCCACCGTCTTCGAATTGCTTCCACAGTTAAAATTCCTCGTCTATTCATAGATGTAGATATTGTAGTCATATATGTCAAAGCTTCACGGGCACCATGACGTGTCCCCCTTAACACTGAATGCCGAAAGAGAACGATATTATGATTGACGGCCCCAAATTGCCCCAACTTTTTTTTCGACCGTTCACACAAGAACGATATTTAAAGAGAACACTCTAGTGCCATCGTAAAGTTGTAATCCACATACTAAAACATCATACATGGTTATATTTGATTTATACTATATATTTTTAAAAAAATGTGTTTAATTTTGATTGATTTCTACTATATATTTTTAAAAATGTGTTTAATATTTGATTGATTTATACTATATATATTTAAAAAAACTTGTTTAATATTTGAGAGATAATTGTTAAAAAAATTGTAGAATTGAAGTTTTGTTTATAATTATAAAATATATTAATTTTATTAGAAGTAAAATTATAATAATAAATTAAAAATTAAAATAGAATATTATAAGATAAAAGAGAATTCAAAATAATTTTATGGGAAAAGAAAAGTTTAAGATTAGGTTTTATTTTTGTGTTTATTTATCTAAAATAATATTTTTATCAGAAAAATAAAATTAGATTAATATTAAACATTATTAAAAATATTTAAATCATTAGTCGAGTGGAAAACATTTAGTAGAGTATATTTACAACTGTATTAGAATGGATAAGATTGAAAAGATCTTTATTGAAGTAATTTTGTCTTTAGAGAATGTAGGTAACTACTCTTCTTGACTAATTAGCAATTATTGTTGGTAGTAAGTTTTGTTAAACTAATAACATCAAAATGCAATCTTTACTTTTCCATTTATACTTTTCCCTATATTTTAATTAAAAAAAAATAAAAATTATTTGTTTTTATCATTTTTCTAGACATTTAAAAAATACAATTTTGATATATCAAGTTTTTTTTTTTTTATAAGATTGTCTTTGATACTCAAGGTATCCCTATGATATTTGCATTCCTATCTATTCTCTTTCATAACCATATTAGAAGTAACAAATATGGCATCAAGATCAACATAGTCTTAATACCATTACTCTAAACTTATAGTATAGCTTTATTGAAAATAAAATATAAATGTGTCTTGGTCATGTGATTTAGAATAAAAAATATAAAGTTATTTAACTTATAGTATAGCTTTATTGAATGGTAAATGAAAAAAATATCCTATAAGCAATACAAATCTTACATAATAAAAACTCATTTTTTAAACTACGAATCTCTTATAATCATTTGCCTTGATTTACAAACAAACCAAGACAAGTATAAATTCAAATAATATTCACTATTTTTCTAATATTATTTTGTCTCACTTAAAATAAAAATCCTAATAAAATTTTTACAATCCCTACTTCATCCTCTTTAACATAAAAAAATAAATTGAACAATATCTTCAAAAACCAACATATCCATTCAATTTTTTAACACAGTTATTGTAGTTATTTTGATTTTTTTTATGAATAATAGTTTAATTATTTTATATATATTAAAAAGAATGTAATATCATCAAAGTTTATGTGAGACCAAGCTCAAACATCAAGATGGTGATAGATGACATACCTCAAAGTCTATGGAGGTCCAAGCTTAAACAACAACATGATAGTACAAGACATACCCTCAAAGTCTATGCGGGACCAAACTCAAACAACAAGATGGTGGTAGATGACATACCCTCAAAATCTATGCAAAATCAAGCTCAAAAAACAAGATGGTAGTAAAAGACATACCCTCAAAGTCTATGTGGGACCAAGCTCAAACAACAAGATGGTGGTAGATGGCATACCCTCAAAATCTATGGAAGACCAAGCTCAAACAACAAGATGGTAGTACAAGACATACTCTCAAAGTATATGTGGGACAAAGCTCAAACAACAAGATGGTGGTAGATGGCATACCTTCAAAATCTATGCACAACCAAGCTCAAACAATATAACAGTATTACAAGACATACCCTCAAAGTCTATGTGGGACCAAGCTCAAACAATATAACAGTATTACAAGACATACCCTCAAAGTCTATGTGGGACCAAGCTCAAACAACAAGATGGTGGTAAATGGCATACGCTCAAAATCTATACAAGACCAAGCTTAAACAACAAGATTGTAGTACAAAACACCTTCAAAGTCTATACGAGATCAAACTCAAACAACAAAACACAACCTAATAACCAAGCCTAAACAATAAGAACCAACAATACCGAAATAAATCAAAAATAAAAAAAAATCCACCAATAATTAAAAAAACATCTTAACCCACAGGGCCCTATACTCGCTTATTTTTGTCATTTTCAATTAGATGTGTAATTTTAGAAGATAATACATATGCTTATTTTAAGTAGAGAAATACGAAAAAAAGGATATGGAAAGGAATATTAAGGGTGAATATGGTACGATACGAATAAAAAGCAATTGCCGTGCATGTAGTGGCCAACTGCCACAGATTCATATTGGCCGTCCTTTTCATTCCTCTACATGTATTTCTACCCGCTCAAACAGCTTATCACGCACACGCTTTATCTGTCAGACCACAAACTCTCTCGCCTCCACTTAAACCCACATTGCCAGTCGCCACATTGTATATCCAGCTGAAGATGAAGAAGAGAAGAGAGGCCAGGTGGCCATCACTGGCGTTAATGGTTACCCTGTTTCTGGTCGCAACCGGAGAAGCAGCCAAGAGCAGCATTCAGGGCCCAATCCAGACCATAGTAATTCTGGTCATGGAGAATCGATCCTTCGACCACATGGTGGGGTGGATGAAACAATCTAACCCAGGGATTGACGGTGTGAATGGGCAGGAATGGAATCCTGTTTCCCCAGGAGACCCCAAATCGGAGAAGGTCTTCTTCACGGAGGAGGCAGAGTATGTGGATCCAGATCCAGGTCATTCGTTTGGAGCCATAAGGGAACAAATATTCGGCTCCAACGACACCTCTGCAAATCCCCCACCCATGAACGGATTTGTTCTGCAGGCCAACTCCATGGGACCCAACATGTCTCACACCGTCATGAATGGCTTCCGGCCTGCGGTAGTACCGGTCTACAACACGCTTGTGAGCGAGTTTGCAGTATATGACAGATGGTTTGCGTCGGTTCCTTCTTCCACACAGCCCAACAGGCTTTATGTCCATTCGGGCACTTCCCATGGAGCGACCAGCAATGTAGCCAAGCTCTTGGCGGAAGGGTACCCGCAGAAAACCATCTTCGACTCCATAGACGAGTCGGGGCTCTCTTTTGGGATCTATTACCAGAACATTCCGGCTACTCTGTTCTACAAAAATCTTAGGAAGCTCAAGTATGTGACCAAATTCCATGAATATGATGTGGAGTTCAAGCTTCACGCAAAACAGGGGAAACTCCCTAATTATGTGGTCGTTGAGCAGAGATACATGGACACAGAACTCTTGCCTGCCAATGACGACCATCCTTCTCATGACGTCGCGGAGGGGCAGAAATTTGTGAAGGAGGTGTACGAGACCCTGCGATTTAGTCCCCAGTGGAACCAGACCTTGTTCCTCATTACATACGATGAGCATGGCGGATTCTTTGACCATGTTCCCACGCCTGTGCGGAATGTCCCCTCGCCTGATGATATTGTCGGTCCTGACCCCTACTTCTTCAAATTCGACAGGTTAGGGGTAAGAGTCCCCACGCTTCTCATCTCCCCCTGGATCAGCAAAGGAACAGGTGATGAAGCTTTAATTCTTTCCCCCAGTTCATTGTTTTTCTTCTTTTGATTTCATTCTTACTTCTTGTGTATTTTACAGTGGTACATGGGCCTACTGGACCTTCAAGCTTTAATTCTTTCCCCCAGTTCATTGTTTTTCTTCTTTTGATTTCATTCTTACTTCTTGTGTATTTTACAGTGGTACATGGGCCTACTGGACCTTCCCCATCTTCGCAGTACGAGCATTCATCAATCCCTGCAACGGTGAAGAAGATGTTCAATCTGCAATCCGGTTTCTTGACCAAGAGAGATGCATGGGCTGGAACCTTTGAAAGCATCATACAGAGCCGAACTTCACCCAGAACTGACTGCCCAGGTAAAATCATGCCCAAATTCTTTAACAAACATAATTTAACTTCATTCGATGCTTAGTAGTACTTTGGTTGCAGTTACGCTACCAGACCCTCCAAAGATACGAAAGGGAGGAGCCAACGAGGATGCCAAGCTAAGCGAATTTCAGCAGGAACTTTTACAGTTGGCTGCTGTATTGAATGGGGATTTCACCCTGAAAAGCTATCCAGAAGAACTAGGAAAGAATATGAATGTTAGAGAAGGTAACAAGTACATTCAGGATTCTGTGAAACGATTCTTTGAAGCAAGCCGACTGGCCAAGAAGCTTGGCGCTCCTGACGATGAAATCGTGAAGATGCGACCTTCGCTCACCACTCGGCCCTCTGCAACACATTCCACATCATCCCCATAGTTGGAATGCATATACATATATATGTACAGCTTGACAGCATATATGTCCCCTTCATCGTCCTCTATTTTCAGACATTAGAAAGCAATGTTGGAACAACCCTCCTCTTCCAATTTCGGAAAAGGCTACAGTGGACTGTCATGTTTTACAGTGGATAAATGAAGTACAATGGGTATTACTAGTTGTGTTAAAAAAGTTTATTCATTGGAGATATGAAAGAGATGCAATTTGCCAAGCCAATTAGAATTGACTGTTTGCATTATAAGTTGATAACAAAAAGAAAAAGTTTACAGCTTGCATTGAGAGTATGATGGATGATAATGGCGGTAGCACCGCTCTTATCTAGCACAATCGGTGGCTCCTGACATTCCTTTCCTTTTCGCCAATAGTAGTCGTGGGCATGCTTACCTTTCGACAAGTATTAAAACACTTTAATTCAAAAATCACATGGTCTTATCAAGTCACTAAGTGCGCTTACTAAATACACCACAAAACTATGCCAACTCACTTACTTTTCTAATATTTTGAAATTTTTCTAGTAGTCAACCTCTTTCTTTGTCTCCTACCAATATAGTAGCTGCACACTAGGGCTATGTCAGGCCTATTGTAATTAGTGAACACTATAAAGTAAGAAGATCAACTAGAAGATAAACTAGCAAGAGGTGAGTGGGCTCCATGGAATTTGATGGTCATGTGACTATATTTATATTTATATTTATTGATTGTTTATGATAAAAATATAAACTAGTTTAGAATTGGAATAATTCTTTTTAATATCACTTTATATTAATATATATGATTTATAATATTTATAATTCAAAATCTTTGAAAATAGAATTTTTCAAGATTAAATATAGTTCTTTCAGATTTTGACATTTTTATTAATAGTTATCATTGTTTTATATTAATATATATGATTTCTAATATTTATTATAAAAATATATATTAATTCAAAATCTTTTCAAAATAGAATATAATTGTTTCTTTGAACATTTTAACAAGATTTATTTTTTATATGAATTTAAAAACTTATTAATTGTAATAGTAAATTTAATATTTTTACATTTATTTCTAACTATCAATATTTTCTAGTTTTTTACATTTTTTTTTAAAATATATATAGGATATCTATATGAATAATAATATAACAAGTACTTTCACTTTTTTCAACAACATTTTTTTAGAGTGATTCACGAGCTTTAATTGTATTCAAGATAATACAACATTTGTGTTTTATTGGCGAGCATGTTGAAATTTTATTTGACTTTTACAAATAATTTACGTTTTTAGATAGATGAATTGAAGGATTAAACTATAAAAAAAATTCAACAACATTTTTTTTATAGCATTTTTTTTACAAGTGATTCACGAGCATTTGTGTTTTATTGGTGAGCATGTTGAAATTTTAGATAATGAGTTGAATAAGGATTAAACTATTTTTCATTTTATATAATTATTTCTAGATAGGTTTGAACTTGATATTTAAATATGATTTTAGATAGATCACTTTGGGAATTGAACTATTTTTAATTTTATATAATTATTTCTTGCTAGATTTGAAATTGATATTTAAATGTGTTTTTAGATAGACGAATTCATAAGTTAAATTAATTTTAATTTTATATAATTATTTCTTGTTAGGTTTGAAATTGATATTTAAGTATGTGTTTTTAGATAATTGAATTTAAAATGTATATGAAAAATAAAATCAATTTGTAATATAAATTAAATATTTTTTTGACAATTTTTTTTTTTCATACAACGTCAAGTGACAAGCATTTAAATGAACAAACTATCACAAAATTTTCATAGGATAGGTAGGGGTGGTCATCAAATTCCAGGCATGGTGGGCTCCCATTAGAGGGTATGTTTAAAGAAAAAAATAAAAAATGTTCTTACTAGGGTTTTAATTTTTCCTAGCTCTCCATTTTGCTTAAAGGTTTCTCTATTACACTATTTAAAAAATGTTGTGTTTATGAATATGCTTTAAACATCTCTATTCTAAATTATTTTCCCATTTAATTCATTAAATCTTCCCTTTTCTAAAATAATAAAATTTAATCATTTATACATAAATTTAATTGAATATTTTATGGGATTTTTCTACAATGTTGAAGGAAGATATATGTATATCTTAATTATCCCTATCATTCGACAATCTTAGTGTGAGAAGGAAAATAAGCAAGGTAAGCAATGCAAATGATATTCAAATGAAAACATGAATAACACATAAACCAAATTATATCTTCCTCTTCATGATTGAGCTTCACCAAGATGCACTCAAACTTTTGATAGATTTGTTCAAGTATTATTATGTGGATTGCTCACTCAAAATACTAGCATAATGTAACTAAGTCAACTCAATATGTAAAAATGAGAGAAAGAGACTTAAGTTTATAGATGTGAGATGAGAGGAATGGAAGGCTAGGATTGATTAACTTAATTAAGGGTGGATATTGAGTGATGGTGAGGATCAAGAGCATTGTGACAAGTGTTACAATGAGGGAAGAGAAAATAAATGAGGTGTGCTCACACATTAAGCTTCACCAAGATGCACTCAAACTTTTGATAATTTGTTCAAGTGTTATTATGTGGATTGCTCACTCAAAATACTAGCATAATGTAACTAAGTCAACTCAATATGTAAAAATGAGAGAAAGAGACTTAAGTATATAGATGTGAGATGAGAGGAATGGAAGGCTAGGATTGATTGACTTAATTAAGGGTGGATATTGAGTGATGGTGAGGATCAAGAGCATTGTGACAAGTGTTACAATGAGGGAAGAGAAAATAAATGAGGTGTGCTCACACATGTGTGAGCACACCTTGGGAGGTATTAAATTTTGGTGGCTTGTGTAAGAATGTATAAGAGATAGTGGGGGTAGGTGAGATTTCACACATGTGTGAGAAGAGGGTAGAGGATAGGCTATGACACTTGTCACCATGTGTGACAAGTGTAGGGAGAGGTGAGGGAATTTTAAACTAGAGGAAAATGTTAATGATAATTAGTAGGAAGGGTTAAGTCAATTAATCAATGATTTTATTAATTTAATAAGCTAGGTTGAGTTAATAAACCAAGGGTTTATTTAACTTGGGTGGAGTTAAATGTTGGAGGATGGGCTAATGGTGATTAAAGGAGGGATAAAGCTAATTAATCAAAGATTAATTAACTTGAATGAGATTAGAAGAAATGAGAATAATGGTAGGATTAATTAAATAGCTCAAATATTTAATTAATTGGAAGAACCTTAGGATGAAAAGTTATATAATTAATTAAATAATAAAATATTTAATTAATTAGAAGAACATGGAATAATAAATATTTAATTAATTAGGGGTCAAGAGAGGTGAATTAAAATTAAATAATAGAATATTTAATTAATTTAGGAAGAAATAAGGATAATTAATTAAAATTTAAAATTTTAATTGATTAGGGAAAAGATGTCAAAATTAGGGTGACTACATTTTGCCCCTCTTTGATACAGAATCTAAAGTGATACTGTGTCAAAGAAGTTTAAAATTTTCCCTAGTGGGCTAGGAAGTGTGTTGGGAGGTGATGACCCTTAAGAGGCTGATCGAAAAAAAATTGAAAAAATATTTTCAATCAACGTCTCAAAAAAGGAGGGATAGAATGGTGTAGGGCGGTGAAGAGGAAAATGGTGAAAAGTAGGAGAAGAAACAAAATAATAGGCTCAAAATGAAGAAAATATAGGTTGTTTAATGTGTCCAGTATTAAAATTAGGGTTGGGGAAGTGAAGACTAGGTTTAAAGCCAATAAATAAGCATTAGAGGGGCCCAAAATGTTATTTTCAACCTTGCAATTGGAGGAGAGAAGAAAGGAGCTTTTGAAAAGGTATGGTACAAGTTCCTCATCATTTGTATCATTTGGAGCAGGTTTGAGAGTACTAGCGGCTCAAGGACGCAAGCAACCCAATATGTGATCTAACCCTTAGGTTTTAAGCTAGTTCAGGGGTCATTATGCAGGAAAAATTAGGGTTTAAAGGTCAACAAAGTGGGGGTGCCACTTCGTAAAGTTGCATGCATTGCAAAAATTCATGCCTACGCAAAGCTACGCCTACAGAGCATTTCAGTACCTACAGTTAGAAGAAATGGCACCTCTGATTGGCGTGCCTGCAAAGTACGTGCATGTGAAAGGTGTGCTTCCATTTAGGTAGGTGGATGGGATGGGAGGCTTTCGTTGTGCCTGCGTAAAGTGGCTCCTATGTAATAAATTATCATGCCTCTAAAGGAGAAAGTGACGCCTGCACAAAGTGGCACCCAGCGTAAAAAAAGACGTGCCACCAAAAGGAATGGTGCCTATGCAAAAAAGTAGAAGCACAACTTTGTAGTAAATACAAGCATGCAAGGGTTTAGAAGCAGAATTGAAAGGAATTTATTTATTTGATGGTAGGGAAAACTTTAGTGGTAGATCTTCGCCAATTGGCGAATTCTAGGAATTGGTGAATTCTCGCTCCCAACAGGGTGTCCAAATCGCCTTGATTTTATGAAGTATAGGTCCAATGCATGTCCATTTGCCAATGAGTTTTTTTATGAGGCATATTTAAGCAAAAAATTCGCCATTGTCAAACTACACGTTTCAATTGGACCGACTAATATTTTCCCCTGGATTCTCGAAAGAATTTAATAAAACACCTACATATTCGCCAATACTATTAAAACAACATTGTATTAGGACCCATTTCGCCAATTAAAATTTACAAATAGTTGCTTGTGAAGACCCATTTCGCCAATTAAAATTTATTTAAATAGTTTCTCATGAGGACCTATTTCGCCAATAACATTAACAAATAATTACATTTGAGGACACATTTCACCTTGAAAATTACAACGTATCGTTGTATAAGCAAGCGAGATTCGCCAGATATTTAATATACCATTTAAAAATCCAGTGGAATTCACCAAATATGGAATCATGGATTGATATAAATACAATCGAAAGTGTCATTTATTCTTATTTTCTTACACATTTTGTTCAGTTTTGAGGTTCTACTTCTCCATTTGGAACTAGAAGTTAGCGAACTGCAAAGCCGAAAACGTAGACTTAAAAGGTGAGTGATCATTTCTTCATAGTGTTATTAGTTATAATAATATGTTTTCTTTATCTCTTTTCCATTCTTGCTTCAACAAAGTGAACCTTAGAACCAAACTTTGAAGTTTCAAAGTTTTCAAAACCTCTGACCCACCGAGTAGAAAAGGAGAGTGATCATTTCTTCAAAGTGTTATTAGTTATAATAATAAGTTTTATTTATCTCTTTTCCATTCTTGATTCAACAAAGTGAACCTTAGAACCAAACTCTGAAGTTTTGAAACCTCTGACCCACCAAGTAGAAAGATGACCAGGAAAGAGTTGCAACTCAACAAAGTGAACCATAAAAAAAGTCAGAGAATCGGTAAGTTACAAAAATTTAGAACTTCGCGACAAGGTTATAAAACTCTGAGGACTAGCAACTAAGGTTAGGAAAATCCAAAAATTTCATATTGTATTCCACTAGTATTGAATTTGATATGTGATTCTGCATCATTTTTAAAGAACAACACTTATCACACTACTTATAAATTCCTATTGCATTGCCATTCACACAATCTTTGATAAATAACTGAAAGGAATATTATTAATCCATTCCTTGAACAAAATCTAACAGTTCAACATCCATAACTTATAAGTTAAGTTATAAGCTAACAGAAGCTAACAGTTCAACATAAATAACTTATAAAGGCATCCAGTGTCCACCCAACTTAAACAATAAAAGCTTAAACTACCAAATCACCTAAATTATATAGAGAAATCCTTACGCATCCATCACCATAAAATATTTATTCACAGATAAACATTCCACAGCAATGAAACTATCCAAAAATCTATCAATCTCATGTAAATAGAAATAGAACTTCTGAAAGAAAGATAACAACTAAACCAATATCACTACACTCTGCAAAAAATTTATTCACAGATAATAACACCATAGCAATATAGCAAAATTATATCATCTGCCATCCCAATAATAGATATCACACTAGAAAACATTTAGTATAAACAAAATAAATCTATACACCATAACTCAAAGATTATACATGCATAAACTCCACCAATGTCTTCTATATCAAAATAACAGATAATAGCCAAAATAACAGATTTTTCCCTAATGAGTAAATCAAAGTTTGTTCAAAAGATCCTAATCACATCAGTTGAACAAATATTTAAACATAGCCAATGTCTTTGGTAACGGTTTCTTGAAAGTAACCATACCGAAAATTAAAAGAAGTCATTAACTTAAAAGTGCCAACTTTAAAGAAAGTATATGAAAATGCTAAAAATAAACTATGCATCATTCCCAGCCGCTTCAACTTCATCAACTTCTGTCTCCTCGTTCTCTCCTTGTCGCAAAAAATTCTCCTGCATCTTCATTCTGGCTTTATATTCCCTGTACTAGGTAATGATTGCAAAAATCTCTTTGCTTCCTAGTGTCAATGTGATATGAAGCCCAGTTCTCCATTTTTTGAGAGCAACTTCAGACTCGTTCAGTGTGTCAGACCTCCTTTCTGCTTTAGCTTTAAAATTTTTGAGATAAAGCTCCAACCTCCCAAGCTTTGAGAAAAATTCTTTAGTCATCATAGCAAGATATGCTACTTCTCTGTTGAAGACTTCTCTAAAATTTGAGAAGATTTCTTTTGTGTCCAAAATTTTCTCATCAAAATCATCTGTTATCTTCACCTACATATCATGAAAGTTCCCCTTGATTTCTCCTAACATATCCAAATACTTCTCCAACACTTTTGTGATTTCCTTTACTAGGTCATCATATATGTTTAGTTTCCATTTAAGTGTATCAAGCCATGAAGGATCTAATTCCTTTGGATCACTAACAATCAATTCATTTACCAACTTCAATTGATCCATGGAAACTAACTCTTTCATTTCTTCCGAAACTATATACAGATTTGTTTGATCCTTTCTAACCTATTGTAGTTATTCTATTAATCCTTTTCTTTTATCAACAATGTCAGTGTAGGAAATCATAGATTTACTAATAAAAAATATAGCTTCCTGAGACAATTCTTCAATCCACTCACTAGCAGCCTTGGAATAATTTAGATTTTTATTAATCAACTGCATCATAGACTCATCAATAGCTCTTTCTTGGGAACTAGAAGCCTCAGTATACAAAAAGGGAGAAACAGTGGAAGTGATAAAGTTTTTGAAATCCAAAATTTGAGATTGCAATTTTACCCTTTCTTTCCTTTCTTCTTTTACCCGCTTGGCTAAAGCATTGACTGAGTAACTGGCATGATATACATCACCTTCAAGTGTCTAGGGACCCATGTCAACATGTATGATTTTATAATCATCTATGGTTATCTTATCATCATAGATACATCTTTTAAAAGTTTTGCAATTTCTAACACCTGATTACCAAAGACATCATCATTCAGAATTCTTGACATTTGCTGGGCTTTCTTGGGGCTTGAGGAAGATTGAAGTAGTTTTGTCACTGTATCTACTCCAGCCCCAATGGATGTCGTAGGATTGCATTTCCTCTTCTTTTCTATCGCTTTCCTCAACCACACTGGAGATTTTTCTATTAGACTGGGGGTTTTATCACTTTGAACAACCTCTCTAGACTCGCTAGGAATAATTGATATGTTTTCTATATAGGAGGAGAAGATTCTTCAGACAAGGGTGAGAAAGTACTATCTTGAACAATATGCTTAAAGATGCTCTCTGAATCTTCTGACATGGGTTTTGTTTGGACATTTTTCTTTTTAAGAGTAGGGGTGGATGGGTTGTCTTGTTCACATACTGATTTTGATTTAATTGATTTCTCTAGATTTTCACCATCACCCCCAGATTTTGAATTGGTACTAGAAGACTTGATGACTATCCTCGCCGATGATGTACCTCCAAGGACTACTTGGCTAGATCCTTGCTCATTTTTCTATGACGATTTTGGTTCATGAACAAAACCAACAACCCTACACCATTTTCCCTCCAACCAATCTTGAGTCCTTTTGAGTACTGGTTCAACCTGTTTACTCATATATAAAACTTCATCTTTATCCCAGTCAACTCTAGGATGTGATTTATCAGGAAATTTCTCATATTCAGGATCAAGAACCATCGAATCTTCAGACACATTTTTAGGAATTTGGAAAGAGAGACCAAAAATTTGTATCTTATCAAGAGTTAACCTCATATGGTCCCTTCTGAAAACTTCATTTTCATTAGGACAATCTTCCCAAAAATATTTGATTGAAGGTTGGTGTTGATATGAGCCAAAGGCATACATATTTTTTTCTCACAAATCCCTTGCTGTCAAAATTAGTTCTTACAAACAAGTATTGGAGATTGTATTCTTTGAGAATCCTTTCAACATTCCTAGCCATCTGATTACTTTTGCAAGAGAAAGAACGAGTAACTAACAGGAAGGTATACCCCCACTTTCCCATATTCATGTATTTTATATTTACTATGGCCATTTGTCTGCAAACCTCCAAAAATACTAGTAAATCCTTAGGGCACTTAAGAAATTTAAGTGGAGCCTTCTCATAACCTCCAATTCTCAAATAAGAAAAACTATCAAACTGGATATAAAAAATTCCAAACTTCAACACCAAAGATTTTGATTCAAGGGAAAAATGCATTTCAGGGTTTCCATCCAACTTTCTCGCAGCTTCCATTAAAAAGGCATCATTAACAAGACAATATTCTTCCATCCCAACCTGCCTGGTAAATTGCACATAACACTTATACACGTGAATGCCATGACTTGGTGGTACTTGTGGTTTCAACCCTGGCCAATAAGCTCTTTGACTACCAATGATATATATCAAACAAGAACACAGATGAAAGGTAGCAGTCTTCTGAAATTTAACTAATTGCTCATGCAAGTGAAGCAAATTATCTCAGCCCAATCGATAAACACATTATCATCACAGATAACTAAAATGAACTGACACATCCAGTCTTCAAATAATTCAACTTGCCCATTCCTGACGATACAATGAAGTAAAGCAATAACATCAACAATTTCTGCTTTAAAATGTGTCCTCTTAAGTTTATTGGGAAATTGAGACTTACCTTTCTTCTCTGATTTTAACCACCCTTTGGCCATAGAATTTTTACACTAGGTTTCATTAGTCCTGAAATATTCATTAGCTATTACAACAAACATCTCCTTTACGGGTGCCTTCTCTGGAATTCCCAGTGCTTGAGAAATGACCTCGAGAAATTTTTTAGCTTCAATGGTTCCATCTGCGGCCTTGATTTCCTGAGTTTCAGGAATGTACCTTCTCACACATGCAACAATTAGGTCAACACTCAGCACTGCTTCTGGAAAACCTTCGGCCTGAGCTAGTCCACTTTCAAACACCTTCACATCTACAGCATATTTTTCTTTACTGTCTAGATGTGCTCAAAATTCTTCCAATTTAAAAAGTCCTAGCTTCGTATCCCTCACACCGAGCCAACGATTTTCAATTTTAGACTGCATGAGCTCACTAAGCCTAATGAGATGCTTGAATTCCTAAAGAAATAACAGCACCAGGTAGAAGTACAGTCGAGGCTTTAACAAATAAGTTCTCACCACCTTCAAGCCATATAAAATGACAAGACATGCAATCAATGTGGAGTAAAATGAGACTGCAGACTAAATGTCTAAGAAAAACTTCGCCACCCATGTATGCTATTATTTTTTATAGGACATGCTTTAAATGTGGCATTCAATTTCATGAGTAGCCTTTAAGCCTCCATGCTTTTTGGAAATTCACGAAAGACAACTCAAGTTCATTACGTACATAACATTTAATGAGATGTTGAATGATGAAACGCCTTTGAAAGGAAAGATAATTCATCATGTCGCGTGGTCATTGAAACTTGGAACCTCAAAGAGCCAAAGTCACGAAGTTTCAATGTTTTTTGAAACCTCGACCCATTGACTAAATCCACACACCATAACTCAAGGTTACATATGCATGAACTTAAGTTACTCAACAAAGAGTGAACCAAGTTGAAGGTGGGTAGTTATGAAAATTTAGAACTACTGCGACAATGCAACATGCCAAATGGTTATAAAACTTCGAGGCCTAGTGACTAAAGCTTGCTTTGCTTCCTTGAGTCTACTTGACCATCAAATGTTTGCTCGGCTGTTGAGTAATTTGTATTATAAATAATAGACTTATGTGTTTTAAGGATTTTTTATTTTTAACCATTAATGCGCTTGAATTATCAAGGCCTTTATAAAATGAATTACAATGTCGCATTAATAGCAGTAGCACAACCATTAATAGCACTAAGTACAATAACACTTAACGTTACAATTGCAAATGACTTAATAAAAGGAATTACAATGTCACATTAATATCACAACCATTAATAACACAGTAACACTTAACGTTGCAAAGGACTTAATAAAAGGAATTACAATGTCAAATTAATAGCACAACCATTTACTTTATTACAACTAAATTACAATGTCACATTATTACATAGTACAAATACAAATGTAAGCACAAGTGCCAAGCTTCTGCTGGATCACTGGTGAAAACATAAATGTAATACATGTGTTTCTGAAAATAAATGGGACTTGTCAGGTCAACCATGCGCTCTGAATTTCAATTTTTGGTAAACCCTAACAAGAATGACAACTTCCAGGATTAGCCATGGCTCTGAAAATAAATGCATTGGGAAAGGCGAGCTAATCAAACCGGGGAAATGGGATTTGTGAAGATACAAAATGTACTTCTCCCCTTTGAAAATTAGAGTCATGCAAAAGATGAGGGGTTGTAAAATTGCTCCCATCTTCTACTTGCAGCTTCCATGCACTGGGAGAGCACTTATATCCATCAAAGCTCCTCATCCTGGCTCAAAACCTATTTGAGAAGTCAGGTGAACCAAATCAACTTATTTCCAATTCCACCCATTTTGAACTTGAAGGAAATTGGTCTTTTACTTTGTAACTACATAACTGCAGGCAGGAGAATTTAGAGTATTCCCAATAATGCCACATCATCTTCTTCCTGAATCCTATTCCTTATTAACCCTACAAAATAAAAACCCTTTATGACAATTCGAGCATTGCACTCAAATTCTCAATAGTAAAGCCTTTAGCCTTCAAGGAATGATTTCCATTTTCAGTTGTGCTCATTATCCTTATTTATGGGCAACAGTTCTGCCAATAGTGCCACTACTAGCGTGGTCCCTATGTACACCTCACATGTGTCATGTGTGAGGTTAGGTATAATCATGATTCATGAATCATAATCGTGATTCACGCAAACCGAAAAAACATACTTAAATTTTAATCGATTCGTGTAACTTAAGCCTTACAATTATTTAAATGTTTAATTTGATTGACATCTGGACTCTGACAAGCTGACAATTGTCAAAATTTCCAGTGCCCCTCAAAGTTCAAACAATATGAAATCATTACAAATCAAATCACTACTTCGAATTTTGCAAATGCAATGTGATAAATGGCTACTTACTCCACCTTTTTATGCAATTATTTCATAACTAGATAATATTGAATTTCTCAAAGGAATTTTTTTTTTATTTGAATAGACTCATAGACGCAGATCTTAGAAAATAACTCTTTGATGGCAACTTTCTTTTTTCATTTGTATTGCTTTATGTTTTACTTTTAAATCTGCATGCAATTATTTCATAAATAGATAATACTTAATTTCTCTTTACTGTAAATTTATAACCATTTATTTTATTACAACTGAATTACAATGTCACATTATTACTATCACTATTACTAACCCTATTTAGTAATTTATGGGCCACTAGTGTTGCTATCAGCCTGATTCACGCAAACCAAAAAACCAACTTAGTCAATTCGTGTATCTTAGGCCTTACATGTACAATTAAAAATTAAAATGTTTAATTTGATTAATGTTTGGCTACATGCAAATTGTACCTCAACCTGACAAGCCGTCAAAATCACCAGACTCCAGTTAGCACTACCAGTGCCACTCAAACGATATGAAATCATTATAAATCTTGTTTCATTAAAGCTATGAGTTGTCCAATAAATCACTTTAGATGTTCAAAACTAAAAGATTGAGAATTTCAATTAAATGCAATGTAATACGTCGAGGAATTGAAAAGAGATAAATGAGCCTTAATCTCACCACATGTCCGCATCTAACGGTTCTAGTGTTATTCTGGAGGTTTCAATTCACAAGTCTATTGCTTTAGAGATTTACTTCTGGAATGCAACTATAGTCATCCATCAAAACTTCATCGAATGGTCGTGGACCTCGTGGTTATATTGATTTGTCTTTACATCCTTTGTGTAAAACGTTCTTAAGTTTTTAAGCCTTAGTCCTACATTCTTCATAGGTAGTCCCTCTTTTAAAAAAACTTTCTGCACGTGCATATTTCTGCCACTTAAGTTATTCTCATTGCCAAAATCTAGCCCATCAGGTTCATTCGAATCGAACAGTTCTAGTGTAATTCTGGAGTTTTCAATTCACAAATCTACTACTTGAGAGATATACTTCCAGAATGCAACTATAGTTGTCCATCGAAAATTCATCGAACAATAGTGGTCCATAATGTCGTGTGGTCGCTGAAACTTGGAACCTTAGAACCAAAGTCTAAAGTTTTAAAGTTTTCAAAACTTCTAACCCACCAACTACATAGATGACCAAGAAAGACTTGCAACTAAGGTTAGGAATAGCACCAAAACTTGATTGGCCCCAGTAAGGTGTGAGACCAATTTATTAGGTGCAAAGGGGTAGCAGTGAATGCAAAGGATGATTGCCCATTCATTTAAATTTTGTGACGGTTTGTTCATTTAAATGCCTTCCCCTTTAAATTTATCAATAGAACATACGTACGTCCAACGCCAACAAAAAACCTTCATAAATGCTTCACTTTTTACGGAAACTTTCACTTCTCTTTCGCTTACTAAACAATGTTTAATTTTCCAAATTTTTTTCTTAATCATTTGAAAATAGGTTTAATTTGCCAATAAATTTTATTTTTTAGTTTGAAAAAAAGTTTTAATTGCCAACAAAATTATTATTTTTGGTTTGACAACAGGTTTAATTCACCAATTGAAATATTTTATTGGTTTGAAAATAGATTTTAATCGCCAATGGAAAAATTTTAGTGGTCTTTAAAAATTTTCATTTCGCAAGGATTTTCCACAAACTTCTAATGATTAGAAAACATTCATCAATGGACTTTTTTTTTTCATGAAAAAACGAAAAAGATTGCCACTAAAATTAATATTTTTATTGGGAAGTATACAAGATTCACCATGATTTTACACCTTCGCCGAGGGGGGGGGGGGGGGTTTCTTAAAGTTTTCCCTATAATGTATGATTTCCTATCTATATATATACTTTGTAGACAATAATTGCTCTATTTCTTCCATGGATGTAATGCAAGTTTAGAACACATATTAGAGTGAAGAGCATATAATATAAGATAGAGAGCACATGCTCTTTTATATCCTTAAATGCATCCTCACATTTTAGTATTAATTTAATGTCCCATATTTACTTTAGCATGTTTTCTCACCTAGTTCCTCAAGCTCGTTAAAATGGGGGTAAACTGTAAAGTAAAAATTTTCCAGGTGTCTTTAAAATGAGAAAAGGAATGGTGAAGAGAGGATCATTAGGAAAATTGTTGGTTCCCAAGGAATTAAGAATATCATCCAATAAATATATAAGAAATGGTCAATTATGTTATCATGATCAATGTTGGTTTTATGGTAAAACTCCATAATAAAAGATAGAGGTTCATAACAAGGATATGATTAAGGTATGACATGATAATGGGGAAAGTGATAGAAGGCTTAAGGATAGAGTAATAATCACTAGGTGCACATTAGCCTCATCCTCACTTGGAGAGCACTTATTAAAGCCAGATCTGAAGGGAAATCATAATAGAAGTGTATAAGCCTTTAGGAGAGGAAGTATCATGAATGGGAGGAAGAGGGTCACCCTAAACAATGGGGAAAGGTGAAAAGTGGCTTATTATCCCATAATAAATTATAATTCAGGAGAATATATGACTAAAAGGAATGGGATAAGGTTAGAAAGAGTCAACATTAAGGACCAAGGGTTAGGTCATGTCACTAGAAGAGAGTAGAGGAGTTATTTTTCAGTATGTTTAATTATGTAATAAGTAGAACTTTGAGGTGATGACATAAAATAATTTATAAATTCATTCAACAACTCATAAAAGGAACTATAATTCTTGTTATATAACATAAACCATTCAACTACATTATCGTGTCATGTAATGAAAATAACATTATTGTTATATGCATTCATAAATAAAAGAAATAAAGTTAATTGTATGCATATTAAGAATTTTTATTATATCATAAAATATGTTTAATTTTAGACATTTAGAATACAAAACAATAAAGGAAACATGCACTAAAACTTTATGGTAAATGTTGAAGGTAGAAGAAAGAAAGGGAGGATATGAAGAATTGAATGAGGTAGCATGGTATAGATCCTAGAGAAAGAGTCTTAGTAGAAGTGGGAGTAAAAGATGTTTAAGGGTTGAAAAATTGTTAAGGTTGGGTATTAAGAAAGTAGAGAAACATGGGATAATGAACTAGGTGGTCCAAAAGAGTAGCAATAGGAAATGAGGGCCATGTATGCTAAAGAAAAATATATTTTACCCAAGAATTCAAGGATGAGTGTAGAAGAGTTGGCACCAAAAGTGGGTATCACTTATTTTTTTCATGAAGGGAAGTGAGGGCGATGGTAGAAGCCATTGGGAAAGAGAGGAAGAAAAAAGGAGTGTGTTGGTAGGGTGTAGGTGGCCCATAAAGTGAATTTTAAAGTGTGGTAAATTACAACCTAACCCTAATGAAAAGAAAGAAATAAAGGAGGAGAGCTCTAAGAGTTTGGATGTTTAAAAAGGTTTGAATGTGAAGAAAACTAAGAAACAACTATTAATGTGGACCCTTAACAAGAGCACAAGCAAGAAGAGGTCGTTGTGTACAACTTGTATGTGTTAGAATGGAAGAATCAAGGGATGGAAATGGAAGGAGGAAGCACTTGTTTTAGACATTAGGCATAAGAAAGAAAAGGATGTAGGAAGATGAAGTTGTGCTTCTTTGGTTTTATCTTAAAGTTTGAACCATATTGAGAGGAAAATGAGGAAGTCAAAGAGTTGTGTAAAAGTGTTGAGTTCACCAGAATGTAATATAAAATACAACTTTCCACCATGTGTAATATTTTATCTTTAATAATGATATAGTTTCCTTATTCATTAAAAATCTAAAACCAATAACAATAACAACATTTGATTCAATATTTTAGATTTTAAATAAGAAGAAAATTACATTTTCTCCTTAGGTCTACTCTCATCCTAATGATGGATCATGGGGTGCGATCCGAAACATTGATGCAAAAATTCTCACACAATCAAAGCCATAAATCATTGCAAAGAACATTATGGATTGTGGAAACTTGATATCATTAAGAAAATTACAACATAGATGATGAAAATGTCCCTTTTAAATAAAAGCATAAAGCAAGAACAATGGGAGAGAGATCACATATGATTCAATGGTTGAAGTAGAAGCGAGTGATAGAAGAGGAGATGAGAGGAAGCTTTAAGTTGTCAAGTTTGGATTCTAAATTTGTGTGTTATGGTATAGTATTGTTAGGGACACTAACATGCATGTGGTCATGTTTGATTTGATAGGGCCCCAGTAGTAATCCCATAGTTTTATCTAAAGTCGTATAATTGAGTCTAAATTTGTGTGCTAATGTCTTATTTTGTATATTATGTTCTTTAAAACTTTTAGAGCCAAAAAAAAATAAAAATCCTTTTTTTTAACTTATGAGAAAAAGAGTATCTATTAGCAATGTAGAAGATTTGCCTTAATCAATTCCATAGCCTACAATAAAAATTGAGCATGTTTAGATGTGTGATAATGGAGATCTAAAAACTCCTAAATGCTCATGATATCCTAATTTGTCTGCTGCTATTAAATACTCGATTATATAAACATTTCTTACCGTTACTTACGGAGTAAGTACAACCAACACTGAAATGGCACAGTGTCGCTGGCCTCACGTGGCATTGACTGTTAGTTTCCAGTTCTCTTCTGTTAATTTGTGCATATATAGGTACTCTTAAGCTATTCACTCTCAAGAAGACATTTTCCTGTGTTGCCGTACAATGGAGGAGGGGGGTTATCAAAATAATGGCGATGAGCCGCTGCACGTCCTGATGTTCCCCTGGTTAGCTCACGGTCACATCTCCGCTTACGCAGAGCTCTCCATCAGGCTAGCTCGGCAAGGCATTAAAGTTTCCTTCTTTTCAACGCCGCTAAATATAGCAAAGATCAAGCCCCTGTTTGCAAGCCACCAGATCCCAAGCATTCAGCTACTGGAGCTGCCGCTGCCTAAAATGGCGGGGCTTCCGCCAGAGATAGAGAACGTCTCAGACCTCCCAATGCATTTAACCCATCTATTTACCGCAGCAGTGGATGGATTAGAAGCCCCGTTCGAAAAGCTTTTGGCGGAGATTTGTCCGGACTGCGTGATCTTCGACTTCGTGCAGTGGTGGGCGGGGAGAGCGGCCTCCAAATTTGGCGCAGCTTCTATCATTTTCTCTACATTTGGCGCCGCTTTTATCAGCTGGGGGATGCATCCCGTTTGGCGGCAGTACAAGAACGGACTTACAGCGCAGGATCTGGTGGAACAGCCAAGCGACTACCCCTCGCGGTCGGTCACATTGAGGCTGTATGAAGCGGCAGGGGCTTTATTTGTCCATAGTGCCCACGAAGCGGATGCTGTCAGCTATCCCGAGCGCAGCTTGCGTGGTATTGACGCCTGTGATGTTGTGGCCGTCAAAGCGTGTACTGAGATGGAGGGCAAGTATCTGGAATATTTTGGGAAGGTGACCGGGAAACCGGTTGTTCCCC
>VDFB02014057.1:59492-109492 GCA_007258455.2 Sequoia sempervirens
CAATATGTAAAAATGAGAGAAAGAGACTTAAGTATATAGATGTGAGATGAGAGGAATGGAAGGCTAGGATTGATTGACTTAATTAAGGGTGGATATTGAGTGATGGTGAGGATCAAGAGCATTGTGACAAGTGTTACAATGAGGGAAGAGAAAATAAATGAGGTGTGCTCACACATGTGTGAGCACACCTTGGGAGGTATTAAATTTTGGTGGCTTGTGTAAGAATGTATAAGAGATAGTGGGGGTAGGTGAGATTTCACACATGTGTGAGAAGAGGGTAGAGGATAGGCTATGACACTTGTCACCATGTGTGACAAGTGTAGGGAGAGGTGAGGGAATTTTAAACTAGAGGAAAATGTTAATGATAATTAGTAGGAAGGGTTAAGTCAATTAATCAATGATTTTATTAATTTAATAAGCTAGGTTGAGTTAATAAACCAAGGGTTTATTTAACTTGGGTGGAGTTAAATGTTGGAGGATGGGCTAATGGTGATTAAAGGAGGGATAAAGCTAATTAATCAAAGATTAATTAACTTGAATGAGATTAGAAGAAATGAGAATAATGGTAGGATTAATTAAATAGCTCAAATATTTAATTAATTGGAAGAACCTTAGGATGAAAAGTTATATAATTAATTAAATAATAAAATATTTAATTAATTAGAAGAACATGGAATAATAAATATTTAATTAATTAGGGGTCAAGAGAGGTGAATTAAAATTAAATAATAGAATATTTAATTAATTTAGGAAGAAATAAGGATAATTAATTAAAATTTAAAATTTTAATTGATTAGGGAAAAGATGTCAAAATTAGGGTGACTACATTTTGCCCCTCTTTGATACAGAATCTAAAGTGATACTGTGTCAAAGAAGTTTAAAATTTTCCCTAGTGGGCTAGGAAGTGTGTTGGGAGGTGATGACCCTTAAGAGGCTGATCGAAAAAAAATTGAAAAAATATTTTCAATCAACGTCTCAAAAAAGGAGGGATAGAATGGTGTAGGGCGGTGAAGAGGAAAATGGTGAAAAGTAGGAGAAGAAACAAAATAATAGGCTCAAAATGAAGAAAATATAGGTTGTTTAATGTGTCCAGTATTAAAATTAGGGTTGGGGAAGTGAAGACTAGGTTTAAAGCCAATAAATAAGCATTAGAGGGGCCCAAAATGTTATTTTCAACCTTGCAATTGGAGGAGAGAAGAAAGGAGCTTTTGAAAAGGTATGGTACAAGTTCCTCATCATTTGTATCATTTGGAGCAGGTTTGAGAGTACTAGCGGCTCAAGGACGCAAGCAACCCAATATGTGATCTAACCCTTAGGTTTTAAGCTAGTTCAGGGGTCATTATGCAGGAAAAATTAGGGTTTAAAGGTCAACAAAGTGGGGGTGCCACTTCGTAAAGTTGCATGCATTGCAAAAATTCATGCCTACGCAAAGCTACGCCTACAGAGCATTTCAGTACCTACAGTTAGAAGAAATGGCACCTCTGATTGGCGTGCCTGCAAAGTACGTGCATGTGAAAGGTGTGCTTCCATTTAGGTAGGTGGATGGGATGGGAGGCTTTCGTTGTGCCTGCGTAAAGTGGCTCCTATGTAATAAATTATCATGCCTCTAAAGGAGAAAGTGACGCCTGCACAAAGTGGCACCCAGCGTAAAAAAAGACGTGCCACCAAAAGGAATGGTGCCTATGCAAAAAAGTAGAAGCACAACTTTGTAGTAAATACAAGCATGCAAGGGTTTAGAAGCAGAATTGAAAGGAATTTATTTATTTGATGGTAGGGAAAACTTTAGTGGTAGATCTTCGCCAATTGGCGAATTCTAGGAATTGGTGAATTCTCGCTCCCAACAGGGTGTCCAAATCGCCTTGATTTTATGAAGTATAGGTCCAATGCATGTCCATTTGCCAATGAGTTTTTTTATGAGGCATATTTAAGCAAAAAATTCGCCATTGTCAAACTACACGTTTCAATTGGACCGACTAATATTTTCCCCTGGATTCTCGAAAGAATTTAATAAAACACCTACATATTCGCCAATACTATTAAAACAACATTGTATTAGGACCCATTTCGCCAATTAAAATTTACAAATAGTTGCTTGTGAAGACCCATTTCGCCAATTAAAATTTATTTAAATAGTTTCTCATGAGGACCTATTTCGCCAATAACATTAACAAATAATTACATTTGAGGACACATTTCACCTTGAAAATTACAACGTATCGTTGTATAAGCAAGCGAGATTCGCCAGATATTTAATATACCATTTAAAAATCCAGTGGAATTCACCAAATATGGAATCATGGATTGATATAAATACAATCGAAAGTGTCATTTATTCTTATTTTCTTACACATTTTGTTCAGTTTTGAGGTTCTACTTCTCCATTTGGAACTAGAAGTTAGCGAACTGCAAAGCCGAAAACGTAGACTTAAAAGGTGAGTGATCATTTCTTCATAGTGTTATTAGTTATAATAATATGTTTTCTTTATCTCTTTTCCATTCTTGCTTCAACAAAGTGAACCTTAGAACCAAACTTTGAAGTTTCAAAGTTTTCAAAACCTCTGACCCACCGAGTAGAAAAGGAGAGTGATCATTTCTTCAAAGTGTTATTAGTTATAATAATAAGTTTTATTTATCTCTTTTCCATTCTTGATTCAACAAAGTGAACCTTAGAACCAAACTCTGAAGTTTTGAAACCTCTGACCCACCAAGTAGAAAGATGACCAGGAAAGAGTTGCAACTCAACAAAGTGAACCATAAAAAAAGTCAGAGAATCGGTAAGTTACAAAAATTTAGAACTTCGCGACAAGGTTATAAAACTCTGAGGACTAGCAACTAAGGTTAGGAAAATCCAAAAATTTCATATTGTATTCCACTAGTATTGAATTTGATATGTGATTCTGCATCATTTTTAAAGAACAACACTTATCACACTACTTATAAATTCCTATTGCATTGCCATTCACACAATCTTTGATAAATAACTGAAAGGAATATTATTAATCCATTCCTTGAACAAAATCTAACAGTTCAACATCCATAACTTATAAGTTAAGTTATAAGCTAACAGAAGCTAACAGTTCAACATAAATAACTTATAAAGGCATCCAGTGTCCACCCAACTTAAACAATAAAAGCTTAAACTACCAAATCACCTAAATTATATAGAGAAATCCTTACGCATCCATCACCATAAAATATTTATTCACAGATAAACATTCCACAGCAATGAAACTATCCAAAAATCTATCAATCTCATGTAAATAGAAATAGAACTTCTGAAAGAAAGATAACAACTAAACCAATATCACTACACTCTGCAAAAAATTTATTCACAGATAATAACACCATAGCAATATAGCAAAATTATATCATCTGCCATCCCAATAATAGATATCACACTAGAAAACATTTAGTATAAACAAAATAAATCTATACACCATAACTCAAAGATTATACATGCATAAACTCCACCAATGTCTTCTATATCAAAATAACAGATAATAGCCAAAATAACAGATTTTTCCCTAATGAGTAAATCAAAGTTTGTTCAAAAGATCCTAATCACATCAGTTGAACAAATATTTAAACATAGCCAATGTCTTTGGTAACGGTTTCTTGAAAGTAACCATACCGAAAATTAAAAGAAGTCATTAACTTAAAAGTGCCAACTTTAAAGAAAGTATATGAAAATGCTAAAAATAAACTATGCATCATTCCCAGCCGCTTCAACTTCATCAACTTCTGTCTCCTCGTTCTCTCCTTGTCGCAAAAAATTCTCCTGCATCTTCATTCTGGCTTTATATTCCCTGTACTAGGTAATGATTGCAAAAATCTCTTTGCTTCCTAGTGTCAATGTGATATGAAGCCCAGTTCTCCATTTTTTGAGAGCAACTTCAGACTCGTTCAGTGTGTCAGACCTCCTTTCTGCTTTAGCTTTAAAATTTTTGAGATAAAGCTCCAACCTCCCAAGCTTTGAGAAAAATTCTTTAGTCATCATAGCAAGATATGCTACTTCTCTGTTGAAGACTTCTCTAAAATTTGAGAAGATTTCTTTTGTGTCCAAAATTTTCTCATCAAAATCATCTGTTATCTTCACCTACATATCATGAAAGTTCCCCTTGATTTCTCCTAACATATCCAAATACTTCTCCAACACTTTTGTGATTTCCTTTACTAGGTCATCATATATGTTTAGTTTCCATTTAAGTGTATCAAGCCATGAAGGATCTAATTCCTTTGGATCACTAACAATCAATTCATTTACCAACTTCAATTGATCCATGGAAACTAACTCTTTCATTTCTTCCGAAACTATATACAGATTTGTTTGATCCTTTCTAACCTATTGTAGTTATTCTATTAATCCTTTTCTTTTATCAACAATGTCAGTGTAGGAAATCATAGATTTACTAATAAAAAATATAGCTTCCTGAGACAATTCTTCAATCCACTCACTAGCAGCCTTGGAATAATTTAGATTTTTATTAATCAACTGCATCATAGACTCATCAATAGCTCTTTCTTGGGAACTAGAAGCCTCAGTATACAAAAAGGGAGAAACAGTGGAAGTGATAAAGTTTTTGAAATCCAAAATTTGAGATTGCAATTTTACCCTTTCTTTCCTTTCTTCTTTTACCCGCTTGGCTAAAGCATTGACTGAGTAACTGGCATGATATACATCACCTTCAAGTGTCTAGGGACCCATGTCAACATGTATGATTTTATAATCATCTATGGTTATCTTATCATCATAGATACATCTTTTAAAAGTTTTGCAATTTCTAACACCTGATTACCAAAGACATCATCATTCAGAATTCTTGACATTTGCTGGGCTTTCTTGGGGCTTGAGGAAGATTGAAGTAGTTTTGTCACTGTATCTACTCCAGCCCCAATGGATGTCGTAGGATTGCATTTCCTCTTCTTTTCTATCGCTTTCCTCAACCACACTGGAGATTTTTCTATTAGACTGGGGGTTTTATCACTTTGAACAACCTCTCTAGACTCGCTAGGAATAATTGATATGTTTTCTATATAGGAGGAGAAGATTCTTCAGACAAGGGTGAGAAAGTACTATCTTGAACAATATGCTTAAAGATGCTCTCTGAATCTTCTGACATGGGTTTTGTTTGGACATTTTTCTTTTTAAGAGTAGGGGTGGATGGGTTGTCTTGTTCACATACTGATTTTGATTTAATTGATTTCTCTAGATTTTCACCATCACCCCCAGATTTTGAATTGGTACTAGAAGACTTGATGACTATCCTCGCCGATGATGTACCTCCAAGGACTACTTGGCTAGATCCTTGCTCATTTTTCTATGACGATTTTGGTTCATGAACAAAACCAACAACCCTACACCATTTTCCCTCCAACCAATCTTGAGTCCTTTTGAGTACTGGTTCAACCTGTTTACTCATATATAAAACTTCATCTTTATCCCAGTCAACTCTAGGATGTGATTTATCAGGAAATTTCTCATATTCAGGATCAAGAACCATCGAATCTTCAGACACATTTTTAGGAATTTGGAAAGAGAGACCAAAAATTTGTATCTTATCAAGAGTTAACCTCATATGGTCCCTTCTGAAAACTTCATTTTCATTAGGACAATCTTCCCAAAAATATTTGATTGAAGGTTGGTGTTGATATGAGCCAAAGGCATACATATTTTTTTCTCACAAATCCCTTGCTGTCAAAATTAGTTCTTACAAACAAGTATTGGAGATTGTATTCTTTGAGAATCCTTTCAACATTCCTAGCCATCTGATTACTTTTGCAAGAGAAAGAACGAGTAACTAACAGGAAGGTATACCCCCACTTTCCCATATTCATGTATTTTATATTTACTATGGCCATTTGTCTGCAAACCTCCAAAAATACTAGTAAATCCTTAGGGCACTTAAGAAATTTAAGTGGAGCCTTCTCATAACCTCCAATTCTCAAATAAGAAAAACTATCAAACTGGATATAAAAAATTCCAAACTTCAACACCAAAGATTTTGATTCAAGGGAAAAATGCATTTCAGGGTTTCCATCCAACTTTCTCGCAGCTTCCATTAAAAAGGCATCATTAACAAGACAATATTCTTCCATCCCAACCTGCCTGGTAAATTGCACATAACACTTATACACGTGAATGCCATGACTTGGTGGTACTTGTGGTTTCAACCCTGGCCAATAAGCTCTTTGACTACCAATGATATATATCAAACAAGAACACAGATGAAAGGTAGCAGTCTTCTGAAATTTAACTAATTGCTCATGCAAGTGAAGCAAATTATCTCAGCCCAATCGATAAACACATTATCATCACAGATAACTAAAATGAACTGACACATCCAGTCTTCAAATAATTCAACTTGCCCATTCCTGACGATACAATGAAGTAAAGCAATAACATCAACAATTTCTGCTTTAAAATGTGTCCTCTTAAGTTTATTGGGAAATTGAGACTTACCTTTCTTCTCTGATTTTAACCACCCTTTGGCCATAGAATTTTTACACTAGGTTTCATTAGTCCTGAAATATTCATTAGCTATTACAACAAACATCTCCTTTACGGGTGCCTTCTCTGGAATTCCCAGTGCTTGAGAAATGACCTCGAGAAATTTTTTAGCTTCAATGGTTCCATCTGCGGCCTTGATTTCCTGAGTTTCAGGAATGTACCTTCTCACACATGCAACAATTAGGTCAACACTCAGCACTGCTTCTGGAAAACCTTCGGCCTGAGCTAGTCCACTTTCAAACACCTTCACATCTACAGCATATTTTTCTTTACTGTCTAGATGTGCTCAAAATTCTTCCAATTTAAAAAGTCCTAGCTTCGTATCCCTCACACCGAGCCAACGATTTTCAATTTTAGACTGCATGAGCTCACTAAGCCTAATGAGATGCTTGAATTCCTAAAGAAATAACAGCACCAGGTAGAAGTACAGTCGAGGCTTTAACAAATAAGTTCTCACCACCTTCAAGCCATATAAAATGACAAGACATGCAATCAATGTGGAGTAAAATGATAATGCAGGCTAAATGTTTGAGAAAAACTACGCCACCCACGTATGTCATTATTGTTGATAGGACGTGCTTTAAATGCGGCATTCAATTTCATACCTTGAAAAGATAGCCTTTAAACCTGCATGCTTTTGGAAATTCCTGAAAAGACAACTCATGTTCATTCCATACATAGCGTTCAATGAGATGTCAAACGATGGCGCCTTTGAAAGGCAATTTCTGAGAAAAAATATGCCACCTTCAAGCCATATAAAATGACAAGACGTGTAATCAATGTGGAGTAAAATGAGAATGTAGGCTAAATGTCTAAGAAAAACTACGCCACCCACATATGTCATTATTGTTGATAGGACGTTCTTTAAATGCGGCATTCAATTTCATACCTCGAAAAGATAGCCTTTAAACCTATATGCTTTTGGAAATTCCTAAAAAGACAACTCAAGATCATTTTGTACATAGCATTCAATGAGATGTCAGACGACGGCGCCTTTGAAAGGCAATGTCTATGCATCCCACAAAATGGGCTTGATTTGACAATTTGATGGTATTTATTAATTAATTAAAAATAAAGAGTACATTTTTAATTAATTAATAAATTCCATCGAATTGTCAAATCAAGCCCATTTTGTGGGCTACATAGCCAATTCCCCTTTGAAAGGCAAGATAAGTCCATCATGTCGTGTGGTTGCTGAAACTTGGAACCTCAAAACCAAACTCTGAAGTTTCAATGTTTTCGAAACCTCTGATCCATCAACTAAATCCACACATCATAACTCAAAGGTTACATATGCATGAACTTAAGTTACTCAACAAAGTGAACCAATTTGGGGAATCGAGTAGTTATGAAAATTTAGAACTTCGCAACAATGCAACATGTCAAATGGTTATAAAACTCGAAGGCCTAGCGACTAAGCTTGCTTTGCTCGCTTGAGTCTACAACGATACATCAAATTTTCTATCGAACCATTGAGTTTAATTTATGATATAAATAATAAACATGTGTTTTAAAAAAAAAATTAGTTTTAACCATTAATAGCACTAAGCATAGTAACACTTAACGTTGCAATTGCAAAGGACTTAATAAAAGGAATTACAATGTCACATTAATAGCACAACCATTAATAGAACAGTAACACTTAACATTGCAAATGAATTACAATGTCAAATTAATAGCACAACTATTTACTTTATTAAATCTGCATGTAATTATTATTATTTTGCTAGGTAAAACATTGCTAGGGGTAGCACCCTGTATTGATTATCAAAAAAGGATTACATGAATATCTATTTTTCAAAAAACCACCCTGAAGGAATTTTCTATCAAGTGACCTTCCCTAATCAGCTAGCCCACCCAGATTTTCATGCATTACAGAATTCATTACAAAATTGGCATGAATTTAAGTACAAGCACTCCAAGACTCGGGACTAAATCAATTACCCTATTACTGTTACTATTTCTATTCAACAACAAAAATCTGAAATCATACCCAACCAGACTTTATCATTCATCATCATCCTCTGACTCTATGTGTTTCAGGTACGCCTTGCAATTTGCAATCACTAGGCAATCTGCTCCACATTTCTGGTGTGCTGGGGTTTTCGCCTTTTCCTCTGGGTCCCTGGGATCATTCACAAGCCATTCTTCCCCATCTTCAAGGTCCCAATCATCATCATCACCCGCTACAATTTCCTCTGCCAAACCTTCGTCCTCCACGTATCTCATTGACCACCCACGTGAGAGATTGGTCGTCAGATTTGCTACCCTAAGGAGAAAGAAAATGCTACGGTCCCTTTGTGCCCACAATTTTTCAAATCCTTCTGGGTCGATGGTTGAGACCAAAGGAAACTTCATTACCTCTCTCCCTCTCATCCGCATCATGTAGTAGTTTTGTCGCATGGGGATTTTCCTATTCTCATCCACATTATCTAGCGTTGCGTCAATGTCGCCCAGCAATGCGTGCACAAAGACCATTTGGGTCAATTTTTTTCTTATCTCTTTCAAGACTCCCATATGCAAAAGTATTGCTAAGAACATTGTCAGAATCTTCGTATTTGCTTTAGCTCTATGATAAGCCTTCAAAAATTCCAGCCCAACCGCCTGCTTGGTTGCCCAGAGAATGAGTGGATGGGTCGAATTCATCAGCCCCTGTGGTCGCTTATCAGTTATTTCCCCTCTGAAGGCCTGCAGTTGCTTCTTCGTGTCCAACGCAAGCGACATTTCCATTTTACTCCTCGCCCACAACTCGCCTTTCTAGAATTTTCTACCACTACTTCAAATTTTGCAAATGGAATGTGATAAATGGCTACTTACTCCACCTTTGCATGCAATTAATACTTAATTTCTCGAAGGAAAAAAAACTGATTTGAATAACTCTTTACTGTAAATTTATAACCATTTATTTTATTACAACTGAATTACAATGTCACATAATTACTATAACTATTACCTACCCTATTTAATAAATTATGGGCCACTAGTGCTGCTACCAACCTGATTCGTACAAACCAAAAAACCAACTTAGTCAATTCGTGTATCTTAAGCATTACATGTACAATTAAAAATTAAAATGTTTAATTTGATTGACATCTGGCTACATGCAAATTATAACTCAATCTAACAAGTTGTCAAAATCACCAGACTCCAGTCAGCACTACCAGTGCCACTCAAACGATATGAAATCATTACAAATCTTGTTTCATTAAAGCTATGAGTTGTCCAATCAATCGCTTCGAATGTTCAAAACTAAAAGATTGAGAATTGAAAATCTATTGCTTGAGAGATATATTTTCAGAATGCAACTATAGTCATCCATCGAAAATTCATCGAATGATAATGGTCCATAATGTCGCGTGGTCGCTAAAACTTAGAACCTTAGAACCAAATTCTGAAGTTTCAAAGTTGTCAAAACTTCTAACCCACCGACTACATAGATGACCAAGAAAGACTTGCAACTAAGGATAGGAAAAGCACCAAAACCTCGACTTTGGTGAATTAAGATAGGAGGAGTGGCAAGGATGATGCATTTATGAAGTGAAGATCATGGGCAGATTTTAGCAAGTGGACATGGCTGCAGGATCGATGGGTAATTAAGATCAGTACGTGTGGAATTTGGAAAATTATTACCTCTCGGCCAGGCCTAGAATTTGACGGCCACCCCTACCTGTCATATAAAAAAATTGTGATGTTTTTATTCATTTAAATTCCTATCACTTTACATTTTATGAAAAAAATTAACTATCAAAAAAATATTTAATTTATATTTTTTTATATAAAATATTTTATATTAAAATATTGATGATTTTATTAATCATACATATTAAATAAATGTTATAAAATAAATGTTGTTGAAATTTTTTTATAGTTTAATCCTTAAATTCATCTATCTAAAAACATAAATTATTTGTAAAAGGCAAATAAAATTTCAACATGCTCACCAATAAAACCAAGTTACCAAATGTTGTATTATCTTGAAAAAAATAAAAGCTAAGAATCATTGTAAACAAAATGCTATTACATACTTTAGATTTATCTTCATCCATCAACTACCAAAAAATATTCCAATTTTAAACTAATGTAGTAAAATATACTTTAGATTTATGTTCATCCATCAACTACCAAAAAAGCTAATTAACCAGCACAGTTTCCATTTCCAACATATCAAATTATCCCTAATCTACCCGCCTGAAATCCAAGCATAACCCCCAAAAAACAAAACCACAAACAAGATTTAGTACAGTAATGTAATTTTTTTTAAAACTTGTACTACTCAGATGCCTTCAATGAATTACCCATCTTCATCTTCTTCCTCGGACGTAGACCCTTCTTTTCACACATCTCTACTCTAGCGATGTCTTTAAGATTCTCTATGACCTCCTCGACCTCCATTAGCTCGACTCAGATTTTGAGTGCTTGCCACCCGCAATCCGCACCTTCTCACCACAAATATTTGGTGCGTCCTTATGGCCACCTGATAAAGAGATGATTTAAATCCCCGAGCTCCGGGCCTCCACCATCCATGCCTTCAACCTTAACAAGCCCCACTCTTGGTATCACCCATTCCAGAATGCCTTCTATATCCTCTAAAAAATCTTTGTGAACTAGATTTTTCATGACTTTCCTCACTACATCCACCGGCTCTCCTAAGTCTAGACCCCAAGCCATGACCAATGAATAAATATCCATTTTGGTCATGTATTTGTGCTTTAATTTTTCAAAGCCATTACCCAAAATAAATTGAATTGCTTGTGCCACCTACACATCCTTGAAGAGAAATAAACCCTGCAACCACATCACAAACGCTTTGCCAATGAAAGGGTCTAGCTTCCTCCGTGATGTCAAGGTGAAACTGGCCTCCATTGTTTTCTGGTTTACTTTTTACAGAAACTTTTGTGCCTCCTTCGCTTACTAAACAATGTTTAATTCGCCAAAAAAAAATTCTTAATCATTTGAAAATAGTTTTTTTTCTGGCTATTCATATGGTATTAATCCACGTCATCAACCCGTCGCCTAGTACCACAGCCAAATTGAGAATTTCAATAGAATAAATTAAAGGTAGAGTACTTCGATGCATTGAAAAAGAGATAATTAAATGTCTCATTTTACCTTAATGGTTATCAATTTCCTAGCTAATAAGTCACAATAAATTTCACTCACTTATGATCGAAACTATATGTTGATTTCTGAAACCAATAATTAATAGAATCTCAACCACTGATTTCTAAAAATCTAGCGGTTCTAGTGTTATTTTGGAGGTTTCAATTCACAAGTCTAGTGCTTCAAGGATTTACTTCTGGAATGTATCTATAGTCGTCCATTGAAAATTCATCGAACGGTCCCTCTTTTAAAACAAACTTTATGCACGTGCATATTTTAAAATGGGGACATCGCTAGGTTAACGAGACTCAACCCTCAAGATTAAAGAGTTAAGATTTCTGGCTTTGTCATAAAATATTTTGGTCTAACTTAGGCAATATTAAACGGTAAACAAGAGCACGATGACCGACAGACCTAAATAATTAATAAAATCTCAACCATTGATTTATGGAAATCTAACGGTTCTAGTGTAATTTCGCAGGTTTCAATTCACAATTCTAGTGCTTGAGAGATATACTTCCAGAATGCAACTACAACCATCCATCGAAAATTTATCAAACGGTCCCTCTTTTAAAACAAACTTTATGCAAGTGCATAATTTAAAATGGGGACATCGCTAGGTTGACGAGACTCAACCCTCAGGATTAAAGAGTTAAGATTTAAGGCTTTGTCATAAAATATTTTAGTCTGACTTAGGCAATATTAAACGATAAACAAGAGTAGGATGACCGACAAACCTCAATAATTAATAAAATCTCAACCATTGATTTTTGGAAATCTAACAGTTCTAGTGTAATTCTGCAGGTTTCAATTTGCAATTCTAGTGCTTGAGAGATATACTTCTAGAATGCAACTACAGTCGTCCATCGAAAATTCATCAAATAGTCATGGTCCATAATGTCGCTTGGTCGCTAAAGCTTGGAACCTTAGAACCAAAGTTTGAAGTTTCAAAGTTTTCAAAACCTCCGACCCACCGACTACAAAGATGACCAAGAAAGACTTGCAACTAAGGTTAGGAAAATTTGCACCAACACTTCACCACTGCATTTTTTTATTAGTTTCATATTATGCTTAATTCACCAATGTTTTTTTCTTAATCATTTGAAAATAGGTTTAATTCGCCAATTGAAATATTTTATTGGTTTGAAAACAGATTTTAATTGCCAATGGAAAAAATTTAGTGGTTTTAAAAAAATTGCATTTCGCCAAGATTTTCCATAGACTTCTAATGATTAGAAAAGATTCGCCAATAGAAGAAAAAATAAATCACGAAAACCGAAAAAATTCACCACTAAAATTAATATTTTTATCGAGAAGTATACAAGATTCGCCAAGATTTTACACCTTCACTGAGGGGGGGGTTTCTTAAATTTTTCCTTGTTTGATGGCTAATGTTAGTGTGTGGGATGATGCAGGAGGCATTGGGGATTCTTTAATCTTGAGAGAGGCAAATGGACATTATGCTGACCTTGCGAGGGTGGCTTACAAATATGGACGAGGATTGGTTGCACTTGATAGGCCTATATCATGTTTTGAGGATGCCCCAGATACGAGCGCATCTGACATTAATGACCACGCTAGTAGAGCAGTGGCATAGTTATATGAATAGATTCCACTTACCAACAGGGGGGCTACCATCACCTTGGAGGATGTATCTAGCGGATCTTGCAATTGTCGATCCATGGAGTGTTGGTACAATATAGTCTGTGAGGTGCTAGAGTGGCTTTATGATGAGTTTTTATGATTGTAGATTTGACTATCATGGGTGTGGAGTTAGATCTAGATGTAGGGATGGGGGAGTGCCTAGAGCTCTCATTATTTTTAGCTTCACTGATTATCGGGGCCTTGATGCCTGATAGGAGATTGTGGGGGTTTGTCGTAGGCTGGGTGGGAGTGTTGGATAGAATGAGCTATTATATGGGACAATGTTTGCATGGGGTTTCTACGTCCTAGAAAATTTTTACCGGGAGATGTATTTTATTGTGTATAGGGATGGGTAGAGTTTGGGGGTTGGGGTGACTTTGTTGCATGTGTGAGCCTTTGAGCACTGCGCATTATTACGACCAGAATGCAACAAGAGGAGGGGTGATGGGAAACCATATGTGTTTATGTATGCAAGATTCAAATGACACCATCATATGGGTGGGTTGGATCATTAGCCATAGGTTATAGATGAGATGGATACATTTACCTAGCGCCCGTACCTCGACTATGAGATATGGAATGATGATCATCTCCATATGCCATATATAGAGAGAGGATTCACTATCTTATTGGGAGGTCCTCTACTACAATTGAGTGGTATATTCATGTATGGGTACTTAGATAGTTTGGGCAGTGACAAGTGGTTCCAAAGGTGGAGGAAATATTTGCACAGGTGATGCAGGAGAGAGTGGTGTGGGGAGGTGGTGCAGGGGCACCCTTGGTTCCATGCAATTATTATTATTTTTTTGGTCATGTGAGTGTTGTTTTCATGTAATAAGGTCTTTCTAGACCATTTCATGTTGGTTGGAGTCATGTTTGAGTCTCTAGGTGTAAGGTAATGGAATAATGTAAATGATGTCAAACAACTTTTGCAATTTTTTGCAAAAAGTGTAAAATTGATGATTTGTTAACTCCTTAACCAAAATATGGTTGGAGGGAATTGCAACACATTTGTAGATTCTTAAAATTTCCTTGTAATCTCAAAGGGAAGGTTGGAATGAATATTTGGGAAGAGAAGTTACTTCTTTGCATGTGGAAATCTAAGTTTTCTTTGCATTTTCCTGATTTGGTCACGTTGTACGGGTTATTAATGCACTATACGGTATAAACTTTGCTTGCAACATGTGAAGAGAAATCTTAACTTTATTATGGTTTGTGTGTGAATAAATTTCATTGAGTTTGTAGGAAGATATCATTGTATTAGTGAAACGTGTCTGAAACCCTATCCAAGGTTCTAGTGAACAATGAAAATGCAAGTTCTTGAGTTTCCTTCGTGAACTTGCAGAGAAACTTTGTAAATTATTCTTTCCTGATTCCTTCAACCTCCTTGCAAGATTTGAGACTTGGGTTGGCATGTGTGGAGGAGAATAAGATGACAGTTTGCTACTTTTGGGCCTTGTTTACAGTCAAAACCCTATTAGCTCAGAGGGTTTTGTTGAAGAGGGAACTATAGGGTGGTTTGTGAGTAAAGAACAAATTGTTGAGACCCTATGAGAGGTGTTGATGATTTTTGAACAAGATTAGAGGTCTGTTGAAGCCAAAACCTAAGTGATTCCAAGCGTAGGTGACCTATTAGGCCTAACAAGAAGGAGGACAGTCGAATTTTGACCCATTTTGTACAAAGTAATCTTACCCCATTTCTAGATGTGTTGTAATGGCCAAAAGGGTATCTCAAAATAGTCTTGCATTTTGAATTTCAGGTCTGCTCCACAAATTATGGACAAAAGGCCTTTTTGGAAGGCTACAAGTATTGAGGGAAGTCTGTGAAGGATGGCCCAATAAATTGAAGACCAAAGGTCCTTGTGAGTGATTGTCTAATTGTGTTTGATCATTTATACCACGGCTCTACATAAAATTGTTATCATATCATACGTTGATTTGAAGATGGAAAAGTTGAAGTGAAGAGAAGCAAGGATGCCTCTAAAAGGAAATCCAGTTGCTAGAGAGGTGA
The DNA here is from genome assembly GCA_007258455.2 of Sequoia sempervirens. NCBI lineage: Eukaryota > Viridiplantae > Streptophyta > Pinopsida > Cupressales > Cupressaceae > Sequoia > Sequoia sempervirens. The sequence continues at coordinate 74,756 of VDFB02014057.1, forward strand.
GTGAGTTGAAGGAGAAACATGTAAGAGAGATGAGGAAAATGAGGGAGTTGACAAAAACCCTTAAATCCAGGCTTGTTGTATTTGAAATAAGTCAGAAAAGAGGAGTGGTCATAGGAGATTTGAGTGACCAAGAAGGAGAAGAAGAGGAGGGAAACTCCCAATAAGGGTCCCAAGAAGAGTTGGATCTTGATGACTTGAAACTAGAAAATCTATTGAAGGTATTCAAAGGAGAAGGTCCTAAGATAAAGATAGATCTACTAGTGTATGGAGGAAACTTGGATAGTGAAGAACTCCTAGATTAGATAGGAGCACTAAACAACTATTTTGAATATGAAGATGTACCAAAAGAACAAAGAGTGAATTTGGACAAGAAAAAATTGAAGGGCCATACCTTACTTTGGTGGGACTATGTGCAAGATGAGAGGAGGAAGAAGGGAAAATCCAAAATCACCTCTTGGGATAGGATGGTTGCCAAACTCAAAGGAAAATTCCTACCTAGTGACTATGCCATTCAGTTATACAGAAGACTTCAAAACCTTAAGCAAAAAGATATGGATGTGAAGGCCTATACTAAGGAGTTTTACAAATTGATTATAAGGGCAAGCCACATAGAAGATGATGTGCAAAAAGTTGCAAGATACATCGATGGGTTGAGATACAACCTACAGGATGAACTAAGTCTCACAAACCCAAGAACAGTGGAAGAGTGTTATCAATGGGCCATAAAAGCTGAAGATAAGTTGAGGAGAAGACAAGAAAAGTAAAGCAAGGGTAGAGGAAGTAGTTTTAGAGGAAGAGGTATGTTTGCTAATTCAAGACAGTCATGTGAGAATCAAGGAGAGACAAGTAGAGTTCAAGAACAAACTTTTGATTCAAGGGGCAGTTTTAGAGGAGGTAGATCAAATTTTAGGGGTAGATTTGGTGCTAGAGGAGGTTCAAGTGGCTTTATTGGGAAGTGTTATAAGTGCAAAAAATTTGTAGGCCACCAATCATGGAAATGTACTGAGGAGCGGCCATTTACTTCTTTTGGAAGTGAAAGAAGAAATTAGATTGCACAAGATGGAGATGATGTTGAGAGTGCACATTCTTCACCACATGTTGAAGAACCAAAGATTGGAGAGTTTTTGCTGATGAGAAGAACTATAATCAAAGGGCCAATGGAGAAGGAACCACCACAAAGAAAGTCACTCTTCGGGACTACATGTAAAATCCAAGGTAAGTGTTGCAAGATTTTTATTGATTCTGGTAGTACTAACAATTTGGTTTCTCTTGAAATGGTAGAGAAGTTGAAATTACAAAGGTTACCTCATGCCACTCCCTACAAGGTGTCTTGGTTGAACAAAGGGCAGCAAGTACTATTGAATGAACAAAGTTGGGTAGATTTTCACATAGGGGGATATAAGGATAAGGTCTTGTGTGACATAATTCCAATGGGTGTTTTTCATTTACTTTTAGGTAGGCCTTGGAAATATGATAGGAATGCCAAACATGATGGTAGGAAAAACACATATGCCATAGAGAAAGATGGAGTTTCATACACCCTTACACCATTAAAAGAGGAAATTCAAGATTCACAAATGGGTTCTAGTGTTATGTTGGTGAGTGAAAAGGAGTTTTTACAAATCATAGGAAATGAAGACAAAGGCTTTGCAAGCATGAATTGACCTCAGACTATTATGACAACAACTAGAGTTGATCAGTTACCATTGGAGGTTCAAAATTTGTTGAAAGAGCATGTTAATTTGATAGATGGCATTCCAAGGAGAGATACTAGTCCTCATGTAGGCTTGCTAGAATGGGAAGATAAACCTTTCCATATCATTGAAGGTACTAAGCATTGGCAGTTGGAATGTGAGGATGTAGCCCCAATTATCTTTGCATTGCAGGTTGGTGAATATAATCCAATACATGATGAGCTTGAGAGGCTCAATTTCAAAGTAGAGGTTCCATTTGTTGTTGTTCCAATTGATGTGAATAGAGACAAGGAAAAGGCCACTGATTGTGTGGATCCAAAGGAGAGAGTAGCATTACACGTTGCATATTTGGATGATATAGATTGTGTTGTGGATTCTCAGTCCAAGCCCCATCCAAATCTAAGAATTGATGGCATTGACAAGGCAAGTAGAACTATATCTTTTCTCTTTTCCATTGAGGGTGAAGAATAAACACATTCATTGTAGGAATTACACAAGGGGATATTGGAGGTTAGATATGATTTACTTCTTGTAAAAGAGAGTGGTAAAACTGATCAAGAAACCATGTTTGTTGTCCTAAAGGTTAGACATAAAGAGAGGGGACTGGATGCTTTGGTTGAGATGGTAAACTTGAGGGGTGAGAAGCATAAGTTAAAAATGAAACAAGCTATTGTAGTGGGGCAAGGTTCTATTGCATTGTATGCCATATATCAAGTAGAAATGGATCATTTACAAGTTGGAGGTAGCAGATGCAAGAAAAGGGCAGTTGTGAGAAGAGGAACAATTGATTTGAAGGTTGCAAATTTAGTTTTTGATTTGTACTCTTTCCAATTGGATGTTGTTGTAGGTGCTAATTCGGGTTCATCAGCTTTATCAAATGAGGAATGGTTCAAAGATCTCCCACCAAGCTAGCCTTTGGAGTTGGGATGCATTTTGGACACAAAAGAAGTCAAGAAGACAAGGAACAAGGTCTATTTTCAGTACCTAGTAAAATGGAAGGGTTTTCCTCATGAGGATGCCACTTAGATGTCTGAAAATGATATCATCAGGCATGGATATACTGTTGTAGGTCTTAACTCAAGTGGGACTTGAGTTCTTTTTCTCCTCTAGGGAGTATGGTGTGGGGGCACCCTTGGTTTTAGGTACACCCTTGGTTCCATGTAATGCATTTTTGGTTTTTGGTCATGTGATTTTTTTTTCATGTAATTAGGTCTTCCTAGACCATTTCATGTTGGTTGGAGTTAGGTTTGAGTCTCTAGGTGCAAGGTAATGGAATAATGTAAATGTTGTCAAAGTTGCAAAAAGTTATCCAACAACTTTTTGCAAAAAGTATATAAAATTGATTATTTGTTAACTCCTTAACCAAAATATGGTTGGATGTAGTTGCAACATGATTTTATATGCTTAAAAGTTCCATGTAATCTCGAAGAGAAGGTTGGAATGAAGATTTAGGAAGAGAAGAACTACTTATTTGCATGTGGAAATCTAAGTTTTCTTTGCATTTTCCTAATTTTTTCACACTATACAAGTTATTGATGCACTATACAGTCTCAAATTTGCTTGCAACATGTGAAGAGAACTCTTAACTTTATTATGGTTTATGTTTGAATAAATTTCATTGATTTTGTAGGAAGATATCATTGTATTAGTGAAACTTGTCTGAAACCCTACCCAAGGTTTTAGTGAATAATAAAAATGCAATTTCTTGAGTTTCCTCCATGAACTTGCAGAGAAACTTTGTAAATAACTTTTTTCCTGATGCCTTCAACCTCCATGCAATATTTGAGACCTTGGTTGGCACGTGTAGAGGAGAATAAGATGACAGTTTACTACTTTTGGGCCTTGTTTGCAGTCAAAACCCTATTGGCTTAGAGGGTTTTGTTGAAGAGGGCACTATAGGGTGGTTTGTGAGTAAAGAATAGATTGTTGAGACCCTGTGAGAGGTGTTGACGATGTGTGAACAAGATTAGAGGTCTATTGAAGCCCAAACCTAAGTGATGCCAAGCCTAGGTGACTTATTGGGCCTAACAAGGAGGATAATCAAATTTTGACCCATTCCGTACAAATAAATCTTACCCCATTTCTAAATATCTGTTGTAATGGCCAAAAGGGTATTTCAAACTAGTCTTACATTTTGAATTTCAGGTCTACTTCACAAATTATGGAAAAAAGGCCTTTTTGGAAGGCCATAAGAATTAAGGGCAGTTTGTGAAGGATGGCCCAATAAATTGAAGACCAAAGGTCCTTGCGATTGCTTGTCTAATTGTGTTTGACCATTTTATACCCCTGATCTACATCAAGAGGTCATGTGGAGTTTGATACTACACATTCCAGAGTGTGAGATACTCTTGCGATTGCATGGGATCCATGCCCAGGGGTGGTGGACCCATGGACTATTCTTGAGTATGACATGTGGTAGGAGAGACACAAACTAATTTTACTTACTATCCCATGATTAGCTAGCCATTATAGAGGAGAGCAGTAGTAGCAGTGAGAGCAGTGATGGTGGTAGTAGTGATATTGGGTAAGAGAGTGGGAGCGATAGCAGTGGTGACAGTAGTAGAAGTAATGGAGATGGGGACAATGATGATGGGAGTGGTGGAGATGTATAGGTTCGTTGAGTGTGATAGAGGGGGAAAGAGATATGTAGGCACGATTGTAACAATTGATTGCAGAAAGGAACCACCTTACGTAGGAGTGAGCCCAAGTGTGGCAGGAGCATCTTCAAGTGACTGGAGAGAGGGATATGGCCCGACCAGAGGTGGATAGGTTATAAGGTCAGCTAGACCGCGGAGGATAGCTAGTAGTTGTGACTGTGAAGTGATCTCGGCTCTGGGGAGGGAGGGATGTATCAAGGGAAAAGGTTGCTTAAGGAGATGCGGGAGGATAGATGGCGGTAGTTATAGCAAAGCGAGATCAGCTCTGTGCAAATGTCAAAAGTTTGAGGCAGGAGTGAGATATCGCACGTCAATTCTTAAGTGGAGATGGATTGGCATATACATTTTCTGAGGTTACGAGGGCCACCAAAGAGGTCGAGCGATGGAGGAGACTATATGAGGAGGTTGTCCTGACAAACCAAAGGGTGGCCAATGTTATGATTAGTAGCAGGTCTCATAGGCTAGCTAGATCAGGACCATCAGTCAGCATGGGTGTCACATCTCAAAATTTTGCTTACATTTAATAATGCTAAGTTATTTAAATATTTATAGAAAATGAAATTTACAGTTTTGACTTATGATAAATTTAGTATTTCAATGTCATTTAAAATATATTTATATTCATATGATTGAATACGAAAGATGAATGTTATGATGTGAAATGGAATCTTTTCCTTACAAGAATTGGTTAATGGTTACTAATGAATCTCTACAAGTGCAAGTGTGTGAATGCAAGAACAAGTTGAAGAATGAGAACATGGTTGAGGTAGGAGTATTTAGCCGATGGTGATCAGTAAGCATGATGGAATCTGGAATGTGCACACACCACTGACAATCATAGCATCTGCATTAACTTGCAATTTGGTAGACACCATTTTGCTTGTGTAAAATATATGAATGATTAAATAGGTAAGCTTATGGAAAAAAATTTATTGAACCATTTGATTTACCTTGTCTATTCGATGTTAATTTCATTTTTTAAAAATAGAGATGGAAATATATATTGTGTGTTAAATTGTTTTCTTCAATTTTAAATGTTGAAAATAATTCTTTATGTGAAATTAGAAAATAATAAAAGGATGTCACATGGGGAAAACAGTTTATGTTATCATATGGAAATAACACTTAAACAAAAAAAGAGCTAAATGAAAAATATTAACTTAGTAGTTAACACTTAAATTATTTTCAAATTTAAATTGAAAATGGCCTCGAAGGGGTGGAAGGCCTCCCATAATCCCCTAAACAGAGGAGAAAATCAAAGTGCAAGAAGTGGGGCGGCTACCTTAATGAAATCCTTCCAATTTATGAAAAAAATACTATTTTAGAGAGGCAAAAATCATGCAAAAGGAAAAAGAGAAAAAAACTGGAGAAAGAAGGAGGATTCTAGGGTCCAAAAAGTAGGAAAAAAGGAGGTCAACTATGTTGGGCAAGGAGGGAAAAAATTGCTTCCAGAATCTCCAAAAAATTTATACTTCATATTTTGGTCAATTGTGTGCTTAAAATAGAGGTAATTTCGGCTCTTTTAGAATGTTTCCAGTGTATAACATGCTTTTCCTATTCCATCGAAATCCTCTAGTTTTCTATTAACAATTTTGATTTGAAGAAAAGCCATTTCTTGTATTTATCTCTGCATTCGAGTCTTTGTATATGCATGTTGTTGGGCTTTCCATTTTGGAATCAACCCCTTCCTTCTAGTCGAGGAAAGGAAAATACATGACTTTTTCCAATCTATGGACATCACCTCCATGGCTGGCTCTATTCTCTTTGTTCTTTTTTGACTATGTGACAATAATAGGGATGTATTGATCCCTGCATGTGGATGCATGTGTGAAGGGTTGTTAGACCGAACCCTCTTATTGCTATAATGAAGCCTTAAAAGGCTAAGTTATATTGATCCTATAACATTGTTCTTTTAGGTGATGTCTAAACCCTTATATCGATCCATGTAAACAATAATCCTTAGTTCGGGTGAACAAACCCAAGAACGATATGATCGTTCTAATTTTATGTATGTATTTTCTTTATTGTAACATGGTATTTTAGTTTCGAATGATTCCCATCTTTCCATTTGATGAGTTTAGTCGATTTTAAAAGAAAATTGATTATTCACTGATGTTAATTGATCCTTAATAGTCTGAATGATGAAGTTCCATTGTTCGTTTTTAATGTTTTTAAAGAAATGGAACGTTATATATATATATATGTATGTATGTATGTATGTATGTATGTATGTATATATATGTATGTATATACATATACAGTCATTTAGTATTTAAATGATTAAACAGTGTCAAGTGATTCCTAATCACTATTCTCATATAATGATTTTAATGGTTCCTTTATTTTTTGATCAACAATCACCATGTCATTCTAAACGAAATTGAATGATTAACATTGTACATAATGTCAAGCAATAGCTTGCTATCGATTATGAATGATAGCATACTTATCGTTCCAAATTTGTTTGTAACTGTTTATAAGGATGAATTAAACAGAACGATATTCATCATTCATTTGAATGGTATTAAATGATTTCAATAAATTTTAAAAGTGATATGATAATAATCATATCGTCCTTAGATGTTGATGCCTTGGAAAGAATGAAAGATCCTGAATGATATGTTCTGTTATAAATGAATTACCTTATTCTAAGTCTTTGTATCAAAACAAAGCAATATTCATATCATCCTTAGGGACAGGTAAATACTTTTATTTGTGACAGATTTGCTTAAGAGTGTATATTTTTGACCCATATCTGTGTGATGTTCTTACAAAGAAATGAATAATGGCCTGGTAGTTATTTTCAGAATGTTCTTGTTAAATAATTGAACAGAACAATTCAAGAGTAATCATGTTATATAGTTAAACATTGAATGGTCATTTCTAAAAGGAAGTTAGATTGAAACTAGAATGTATAGTCTATGTTAAATGTAGATTAATTTTTAATGTTGATTACAATTGGTTTCTATGTGAATCGACCTTGTGACATTCTGTTTGGAATTCAAATTTATACCAAAGTCTAGAGAGACTCCTTATCATTTATTTTCCTTATATTTTCATTTGAATCTAATTGTGCATCTAATGAAAGTTGGCATCTTACTAAAATTGTAAATCTTCATGTAGAATGGATCTTTTTCTTTATCAAAAGAACGTATACGCATACACATTTTTTAACAAAAGGCCATATATGTGTACATGCATAAATATTCCATTTATGCATTACACATACATGCGATATACCTTCTTTAAAATTGTTTTTTTTATTTGAATAATGTAGAATTTAGTCCATGTAGGAAGGAATAAAGGAGATATTGATAAAACTGTATGTTGATACATTTACTGTGATAATCTTATCTTAAATGATGAAATGGATCATGTATTATGAATCATGTTTGATAGCATTATTATGAAATATGGTTTAGTTCCTTTCATATATTTTTGTTTTGAACCGAAATAGCCAAGATGAGACAAGCATAGACTAAGATGTAGATTATTTCATTCTTATTCATGAAAATATTTGCTAGCAAAACTACTAGAAACCATGTTGAATATTTTTCAATTTGAGTAATTTAGATAAGATTTATGTTATCTTATGTATAAGGAAGGTTATCTTTCAGGACGGGTGCCAAAAATTAGTTAACAGAGAGTATGGGTTTTGCTTTTCCAAAATCTATTAGTTTTAGCTGTATATAGGATATGCTTGGCTAAGCGTTTGTAGTCCATTATGTTGAATGGTCTAATTTTTATGATGTAACTCTCTGCCATTTTCTAACATATAGCTTTCATTTTCTAAATGTAGATAGAAATTCTTGTAGTTATTAGGCGCACACCAGATTCCACCTTGCATATTGTATTCTCTTGCTAAATATTTTGTGCAGGGTCAGGTATTCTTCGAGTAAGGAAGAATTTCGGGGAAGCGTAGCTTCATGCTTAGGTGGAAAAGTTCCTAAACCATGTTCTTGTCCACTCGATGTGATGAGTTTTGAAGAGGAATCACATGGAATTCCATTTTTTATTATTGTACTTTGTACTTTATGATGTAAACTTGAGTTTCGTGCTGTCATAATAGTGGTTTACAATTCCTGAGAGGAATGAATTTTAGTTGAAATCACATATTTTTAGAAAATATAATGATTTAAGCCTTAAAAATATCCATTTTAAGGATTCCAATTGAAGAGGGTTTGATCAAATAACCTTATATCAAACCCCCTTGGATAGAACCTCGCTAGTTTTAAACCATACCTATAAATGTGTCCTTTACACCTATCAAATGCTGAAAAAATCACTTTGATTTAGATTTTGGGGGATCAAATGAATTCATTTAAAGTTTATTTCAAATTATTATGGTATTCCTCATAACAGGCTATCCAATGAATATAATTTTAATATTTTTTGGTTTTGTTATGTATTTGTTTTTTAAGTTTTATTAAACATAGGTTTTTCATCGAAAATGAATTTTTTTGTTCTTCACATGTGGAAAAATAGAAGATTATCAAAAAAATTGAAAAATATGAGTGCATCATATATTGAAGTCCTTGATCCAACAAAAAAAATTAAATTAAATTTTGACATATACAAAAAAAGTTACGCATTATACGGTCGTGTTGTGTCTGAATTGTAATTCGTTTGACTTTGAAACTTGATTAAGGAAAAAATATTCAATAAAAAACTATCTAACCAAGTGGAAACACTAGAAATCAGAGTTACAAATCTAAATTTGAAATAATTAGAATTTTATCCTTCATAGAAAAAAAGTTATGCGTTATACGGTGTGCGTCACTTTTTAAAAATGTTATTTTCTGAAAAAAAATTAGTTTTCGTGGGAGATGGAAAAAGAAGTGCAATTTGATTCCAAAAAATTTGAAAAAAATATTTTTAGAATCTACAAACAAAATTTGATGAGACTCTAGTTTGCACCATCTTCAAATTCCTCACAGTTTAGCCGCTATAGGTGCCCAAATGTGAAGATTTAGTTAAAAATAATAATTTCAGTGTCTAGTTTGGCCAAAAATTGTAAACCACTATTATGGGATCACCCTTGACTAATTGGTGAAGTTGGCCTATGACAAACTATGTAACTTGTAAAATTGACATTTGGAAATGAATATAAACTATTTTTTTTTGGACATTTTGTGTTATGATAGAAAATAGTTGATTGATTATGTCTTAATTTATTATTCATAATGTCATGTTTTATTTATTTGATATTATTTATGTATGACACATTACATTTGGTATCAAAGCTTAGGGTTGAGCTCTAGGCCTATGAGCCCACAATGGTCAAAATTAGGGTTAGTCGACCTTAATTCAATTTTTATTTTAATGAACCTGAATTGAATGCAAGTATGGGAAGGCCAAAGTCCAAAAAAAAGAAGGGAATAGCATTAGGATTACAAAAAAGAAAGTTTTTGAAGAGAACCCAAGACTTGAAGTCCAACCTAAGATTCCTGATGAAGAGACCTTTGCACACACCCTCACTCAACTTAAGCTAGAGAGGGGGAAGAAAATCGAAGAGTCTAAGCACACTGTAAAAACTAAGAAACCTTCTACAATTCGAGATTTCTCTTTAGGGTGCGGACCCAATGCACCCATTTTGACTAAAGAGGAAAAGGAGTGCCTATGTGCACATCCTACCTCTTCCAAAAAGGTTGTAATAGACTCTAACGAGGACCCAAAGGAGTGTACTCTATCTAATCATGAATAGCCCACCTAGTAAGGGGGAAATTTTATAAATCAAGATCTTTGTAATTTGTTATTATAATAAATAAAGAAAATATTTCTTGCATTCAAATTTGAGAGCTTGAATGACTTATCCTTGTTATGATTGAACATTAACATCTTTTTAAGATTGCATGTCATAATACTTAGTATTATGTGTTGAAATAATTAAACATAGAAAACTTGTGTCAATTGCACTAAATGTAGGCTATGATGTAGGTCATTCATGAGCCATCATGGTGAACACCAAGAATGGAGGTTCGAGTGGTGTCCAAAACAAAGGTTTGAATGAAATTGACAGGAAAATAGAGAGGACCATTTGGAAGGGGATTTTTGAGGTATGCGAGATGGTCAGAACCGAAAGAATGAGGAGCGTCCACAAGGAAATAGAGATCTAGATGGAAATAAGCAAGCTAGAATCAAAAGAGAACTCAGCAAGGACCTGAAAAGGGTGGCTTTGCTGAAGTTTGATGGAAAAACCATCAGAGATGGAGTAGAAGCATGGATCATTGAAATGGATAAGTACTCCAGGATTCAAAATTTATCAAATGAAACTAAGTTTGTATGGGTAGCATACCAGCTCTCTGGCGAGGCAGCTACATGGTGAGACAATGAAATGGAAAAATAGAAACTGCAACCTAGAGAGACCACCTAGGAACAGTTTCTCCAGCATCTTCAAAAAATGTGGCTCCTTTAGCACTTTTTCGATAAGATGACAGAGTTCCAAAACTTAGCTCAAGGGAGCATGTCAGTAACTTAGTATTGGGAAAATTTCACTCATTTGCTTAAGTGTGTACCTCAGTATCAATCGATGAGCGTTTCCAAATACAGAAGTTTATACTTGGGTTAAGGCCCCATATTGGAGCGGAGGTGGATATACATAACCCACTTACCATGGAGGAGGTCTTCAAGAAGGCCACCAAGCAAGAATAGAAGTTGCAGTAGTTGTCCAATTTTTGAAATAATTCAAATTATGTCTCAATTCGGGAATAAGAAATTTCAAAAAGGAGACAAACCCCACCAAATTAGGAATCTGAAAAGGGGAAGTGACTCTCAAGAGAAAGGAGAGGGTAGCAGTGGCAGAAAGAATAAGAAGGCCAACAACAATAAAGGCAATTTTGATAATAAACAGAAGAGCTCCAAGGAAGACAGGTCGGGAGGTTGAAAAGGGCCTTGTGATGGTTGCTACACCTGCGGAGGTGATCATTATGCCTTAAGTTACCCACAATTTTCAAAAGCACGAAAGGAAGGAAATCGACATCAAATCCACACAATGATGGATGATAGGCAAGTTGAATATCAAGCCTCGCCAATCTAGCTGTTAGGTAAGCTATATGGAAAACCTATTTCAATTTTGATTGATACTGGAGCCACTGAATTTTTTGTTGATCCAAGAATAATTTCTAAGTTACCCGTTAGACTTGGACACATGGCCAATTCTTGGATGGTCTGGTATGGAAATAGAGCAGAGCGAAGGGTGGACTCATGTCTTTTTTGCAGCAACTTAGAACTTCCCAGTCTCTAGACTCAAGTCAACCTCTACATGGCACCCTTAGGTTCCTACGATATGATCTTAGGGATAAATTGGTTTACTAAACATAAGTCCATAGTGAACTGTGAGGATAAAGTTGTTAGTTGTTTGGATGACTATGGAAACCTGCTTGAGATTCATGAGTTATAGAGGCCACTAAATCTTAGGTAGATCTTGGCCATTCAACTCAAGTGGGATCAAAGGAAGGGGTGTACTATTTATGTAGTACATGTTAGTGAATCTGAAAATATGAAGCCTTATTTGGATGATTACCCTATTCTCAAGGAGTTCTGAGATGTATTTCCTGAAGAACTCATAGAGCTACCTCCTAAGCGGGATTTTGATTTCTCTATTGATCTAGTACCAAGAGATGAACCATATTCTAAGACCCCATATAGGATGACTACCACTGAGTTATTCGAATTGAAGGCCCAATTGCAGGAACTATTGAGCAAGGGGCTTATTTGATCTAGTGTGTCTCCTTGGGGTGCACCAAATATTCAAGTACCAATATCCCAATATAATTAAATCCAACATGACCTATAACTAGTGCATTTACTTCATTTATGCAAACCTTCATCCATAATTATACTTAGAAGATGTAAAGATTCAACATAAAATGAGAAAAATAATAGTTTCCATTGTGTGGTTGGGAATTTCTTTCCTACTTAACAACTTTAGATGTTTAGGATTGATCTCAATTTGATGATAATTGTTTTAGCTATGTGGTAAATGGATCATCAAATCTTTAGAAGGAAATGAAGCTTGGAAAATTTTGATCATATATTATATTAGTTTTGGAGTGCCAATTAGTCTTCAGCCTAAAATGGCCTTGGATTTAATACTCTTCTCACTATTAAGGAAATTGGAATATTTAGGGCACTTTTTTTATCAAGATTATTTATAAAGTATGGAAGACTATTAAACCATGGATTCATTGGGCAGATAATGAGTTTCATGCTTGTCTCTTTGTCAACCAGCAATTTATCTAGACATCTCCAATTGTCTCTTCTTGAGACCAACCCCTAGCTAAAGTGGCTCGGTTACATTACTTGAAGTCTTTAAGTGATGAATTTGTGTGTTGCCTAATTCTATCCATAGAGCCACTAAGAAATTCCTTTCTTGGGTTTAATTTAATTAAATTTTAAACTTGTTGGCCAAGACTAGGATACCCTTCAATTTTTTATTGACTCTATATCTCCCCAAATTCTTCATAAAATTAGTGTTAGATCTCTCAAGTCATGGTGGAAAGATTGGAAATGGTACCCAAATATGGCCTTTTGTAACTACAATCCTTACAAAGGCTACTTGTGGTTGTACTCCCATTTTCCTATGGTGGATCAACTAAATCTTTGATGGAAAATCCAATCCTCTGTTGGGAATTTATACTACAAATATTGGTGCATCTAGTCAACAATTTTGGCAACCAAATTGGCCCACTTTTCTTGGTGTATTTGTATCAAGGCCTCCCACTAGGTGGTCATTTAACTCATATGGGTATTCCAAATTCTACATGTCCATTATGTGGCCATATTAATTCCTTCAAGAGGCTTGGAATTGGATTCATATTTTTTCAAGTCATTTAGGCCCACCCCTTTTTTCTTAGCATATGGTTTTATTTAGAAATTTATCTTATCTTCCACACAAATACATCTAGATTTGGCATTATTTTAGAGCAGAAATTCTCTTCAAAATATAAAAATATAGAAAATGCGCTCCTTTTTTAATTGATGCCCATTATTCTTTGTATAATAAATCCATGATTTTCTTTAATGTTGTTATGCAAATTTAGGTGCAAGCTCCTAAATTTGTGCATTTTTAGGAGTTATTGGATCATTAGGGGAATGCCCCCTATAATTTTTTTTTCTTGATCCCCCCTTCCTTCAATTAGGGAACAGGACTAGGTACAACCAATCTATGCGGTGTGATAATAGATCCCATTCCCATGGTCACCATGGATCTAATCCTCTAGTAGCCAAGAATGTTACTACTCATGGAGGGTGGATTTACCTTCCCAAATTCCCTTTACCTCCTCTTGCAAGTAGGGAGGTGCGCTCAATTGGCCTAATTCATGCAAGTCTCCTTTCCTAGAGTTGTCCATCTCTCTGACCCATCCACAACAACCTCCAACCAACCCTCCTAAATAAGAATAAGGTGCTCTCACTGGCTCCTTAGATCGTGTTGGACTTAGCCCTTTTAATGTTTTTCATGTTTGTTTTAGACTTGGTCTTGTTAGACTTTGTGGGTGTGCCTCTACCACCCTCCCTTTTTTTTGGTGAATAGTGTACTGTCCTTTTATCAATAAATTTAAATAGGAAAATAAAAAGAAAAAAAATAAAGAGATGGTTGAACAAAAAATAGAGAGAGAGAATTGTGTTCCTGTAAACATAAAGTTTCATTGCCATCATGTTATTTCCATTTGTTATCATAGGTAAGCAAGACATTCCCACATATTATTTGTTACTATAGGTACACAAGGGCTCTTTCATTTTTTATATAATTATTGGACATGCAAGATACTTCCTAGATAGCTATTATGTCTTGAGATCTAAATCATTATGAGTTTTTTTTATTTCATGCTTATAGGACCTTGGTGTGAGAATTCTTAATATCCATTGGTGATCATAAAAGCATGAAATTCAAAACAAGAACAAAAAGAAATCATAAAGCATTTATTATGACTATTGTTAACTAGAAAATAATCCTATATAAATGTTGTTGTCTACACTTGGGGTATTATAGATATTGTAATCAATCATCAAATATGGCTTAATAATGAATTGGAAATTTCAAGCAATGGTATGGGTTCAAAACCCTTAAATTCAATAAGTATCAAGAATGTAATCAAAAGAACAACAATCTTGAAAATGTTTTTTGAAATAGTTTATCCTTCTAAAGTAGATCCAACTTGTTTGGAAAATATCAATGTCAATAGATGGAATCTTCTACTTTTTGGAAGTGTGTTGATTTTAGCAATTTCAATAGGATGAAATTGCAAATTAAACAAATATGATATTTGTAAATAGCAACCTAACATATCCTTAAAATATATTTGATTAATACTATTTTTAGTTATACTCACTCCCAATTATAATCCTAACTTGTGCATTATAGAAGCATGTTATTGAAAATAAGATAGCAAAACAAATAAAAAATAGCATTCACAATTATGTACTTAAGTTTTTGTCAATATCCCACCTCAATCAAAGAGAATGTTTGACATAAAAATATATATAGTTTTCAAGATAGTAGTGCCTTACATTTTTTTCATGCAAGGAACATTGTATGCTTTTTATTTATTAACCACAATCATAAAGACAACTTTTAACAATTAAGTTATAAAAAGAATTATATTAATAGCTTTTTTTCTAGTAATCCTTAGGAATAATTGTTAGCTTTGATCTTAGCATCTACCCTAAAAAATGATTTGATCTTTTCACAGTTTCCAAAGTACCTAGATATCCAGATCTTACCATAGTATATTATGTTTTCCATTAACCAAAAAAAAATTATGTTTCACAAAAAAATTGCTTGAGAAAGTTAAATAGAACAACCATATATAATCCCTTTTTACTGTATTATCTTTTGGGGGAGTAAAGTTTCCAAGGGAGAAAAACTTCTCGAGATCCAGTAAATGAGAAAAATTTAGGGAATGAAACTAAAAAGAGAAAAGCTCATTGGAGGAAAGGTGTTGTCTAAGGCGCCTCAGGACTCCTTGTCTACTTTTTGTACTATTCTGGGGGATGAAGTGGACGTCCCAAATGCAATCGTGAATGATTCCTTAGAGGGTCTGAAGTTTTCCTTGGTTGGGAAGTTTTTCTTTGGTCGTCCTAACATTAACCAAGTACGCAAGTGGGCCACTAACACTTGGAATCTCAAGGGCAGTGTTTCTATAAGTTCTATGCTTACAGGTCTTTTTTTTTTTTACCTTTTTTATCCCTTGTATCTCAAGGGCAGTGTTTCTATAAGTTCTATGCTTAAAGGTCTTTTTTTGTTTACCTTTGTTATCCCTGAGGATATGATTAAGGTTCTGACAGGGCGCTCGTGGGCATTTGATGGAAGTTTAAAGAATATATTGTCCTTGTGTAAGTGGAAACCAAGGTTTGATGCCTTTGCTGACTTGGGGAAAGTCACCCCCGCCTGGGTCAGGCTCCCTGGTCTACCACTAGAGTTTTGGCACCTGAATGTTTTTAAGGGGATTGTTGATTCTTTCAGAACTTTGGTTACGATGGATAAATTAACCCTTCTTAAGTCCTATTTGGTGTATGCTAGGATGTGTGTGAATTTAGTGTTCAAAACAGTTCTTCCCACCTATGTGAGCTTAAAATCAAATTTTGGATGATGGGTTCAACTGTTAGAGTATGAAAAAGCTATGGTCTTCTACCAAGGGTGTAATAAATTTGGGCATTTGTAGGATGCTTGCAACAAAGTCCCTCTAGAATCTAAAATGCCCCAAATCAGAACACAACAGAGTTACCTTTTGAAGAATGTGACTCTTATGAACCTGATAAAGGAGCCTAGTAGTTCAAATCCTAACAAGGGTTTGTTTCTCTTAGATAAGGAAGACCCTCATCTTCAGAAGTGCAAGATGCGGAGAGCCTAGCCTCAAAAGAAGATGCTCTTATGAAGAGTGTGAGTGTGATTTCTTTGGAGGAAGAGGCAAATGGGATTTTCTCCCCACCCTCTTTGGAGAAAATTCTTGAATAAGGTAAAGGAAAGGGGGATAACATGAAAATATTATCTCAAGATTTGGTGGGTGGAGAACAACAAAGTGAGCTTCCTGAGGAAGGAGAGATTTTTTTCCAAATGGAAAAGCCTCTGACTCCTTTCCCTGAGCTCCCTACAACAAACCAAAATTTAGGGGATGGTTACATGCCAGAAGGTAATAATGAAAAGGAAAGTCAAGATGGAACCAGGAAAAGCAGGATAAACTCTTGTTCTCCTCAAAAAGAGAGTGTGGTAGATGAAGATTGGATAAATACCAAATCAAGGAAAAAGAAAAAACCAGATGTTGGAGGAAATAACAAAGTGGGAAGACCTCAATTAAAAGAATCAAGGATTAAAGAAATGGAAAGAGATGTGGTTGCGGGTAATCAGAGAACTCTTAAATCTTTGGCAGGGAGTAAATCAAAAAAGAAGGGAGTTTATTCTCTCTCTTTGAGTAGTATCATGTTGATATTGATTTTCCTATCTTGTTTCAATGCGTATACTACCTTGGAATGTTAGGGGACTTGATGGCCCCTATAAACAACATCTATTAAATGCTTGCTTGGCTGATGTGAAACTAGATATCTTAATGATTTAGGAAACAAAAATGAAAAGAGAAATATTTGAGAAAGTTTTAAAATGGCTTTGGCCCGGTGTTGGTTTTGAAGTCAGTGATGTCGAGGGAGCCTCAAGAGGGATTGCAACTTGTTGTAACTCCTCAAGGATTGTTGGATGGATGAATATAAATAATAAAAATAGTCTCTTAGTTAGTTTAAAAGACAATTCTACCTTAGCCAAATGGAATATGGTCAACATTTATGGTCCTAATTCAAGATTGGACGAGCTTGATTTGTGGAACGTGCTGGAAGGAATAATTTCCAATAGAAAAGATGAGCTTTGGATGTTGGGAGGAGCTTTTAACTCCCCATTATACCCATAAAAAAAAGTGGAGGTCTAACTGATTTCTTTGATAGTATGATGGACCTATCAAGTTTCCTTAACTCTGTAGAGCTAATGGGCATTCCTCTGACATGATCTCTCTTTACTTGGTCAAATCGAAGGTAGGGAAGTCACCTAATTCAAGTCAATTTGGACAAATTTCTTGTTTCCTCTAATTGGAATATCTTGCAAAATATCTCTTTGACTATTTTTCCAAGAATAGGCTTTGATCATAGTGCTCTCCTTCTGGAATGGGATGATAAAATGACTAAAAGGCCTTACCCTTTTAGATATGAAATAATGTGGTTGCTCCACCCAGACTTCAAATATTTGGTTGAAGAGTGGTGGAATTTACCTTGTGATGGCACTCCTGTGTTTCGATTAACTCAGAAGTTGAAAAGGGTCAAAGAAAAGGTCAAGGGGTGGAACAAGTACTCATTTGGGAACATTTTTACCACTAAGAAAGACTTAAACTTGAAAATTAAGGAGATCCAAGATCTAATGGAATTGGGAATTATGGATGATGAGATTTGTAACAAAGAAAGGGAGTTGAGAGCTCAATGGTATAAAATAAACAAAAAGGAAGAAATTTTCTTGAAACAAAAATCAAGAATCCAATGGTTAAGAGAAGGGGACAAAAACACTAAGTTTTTTCATCAATTTACTTTGAAGCATAGAGGAAGAAATAGGATCATATTTTTAACTACTTCTAATGGGACAAGACTTGATAGTGAGGAGGATATAGCTAGGGACATTGTCTCCTTCTTTTCAAATTTTCCTGAACCGCTAAAGGTTGATAATTCTAAATTGAATGAATTTTTGGAGGTCATCGCCAATGTTATCGCGGATCAGGATCTTAAAGAATTATCCAAGGTTATTTCTATGAAGGAGGTTAAGGAGGCTATTTTCTCATTTGGTGCTTTTAAAGCGCTAGGACCAGATGGATTTCCCCCAAGTTTCTTCCAAGTCTATTGGGACATAATCTCTCCAGACTTATTTAATGTGGCGAAGGATTTCTTAAGATCGGGAAAGCTTTTGAATCATATCAATACTACTTTTATAGCTCTTATCCCCAAGAATAGTGATGATGTTTCTATGAATGACTATAGACCTATCAATTTGTGTAACACCACCTATTAGATTTTTTCTAAAATTATGGTCAACAAGTTGAAATTAGTCTTGAATAAAATGATTGTTGTGAATCAAAAGGGATTTGTTCAAGGAAGACAAATTTTGGATGCAGCCATTTATACCCATGAGGTGCTACATTCTATGGATCACAATAAAAAATAGGGTATGGTTCTAAAGTTGGACATCTCAAAAGCATATGATTGGGTCTCTTGGAATTTTCTATTTGTTGTTCTTAAAAAAATTGGCTTCAATGGTAAATTTCTCAAGTTAATCAGATCTTGTGTCAGTAATCTAAGGTACTCTATCTTGGTTAACGGTGTTCCTAATGGTTTTTTCTCTTCAGGTCATGGTCTAAGATAGGGAGATCCATTATCACCCTACTTGTTTGTAATTGTTTTTGAAGCTTTAGGTCACAATATACAAAAACAGATTGCAAACAAAACCTTAAAAAAAAATTGTGTTGCTTCCTCTTTATGCCCTGCCTCACATCAATGGTTCGTAGATGGTACTATTCTTATGGGGGAGGCATCTATTGTTAAAGAAAAATAATGGAAAATTATTCTTGACCAATATGCTAATTTATATTGTCAATTCATCAACTATTAGAAAAGCAAAATCTACTTCTTTAATACCAATTAGATTGTTAAAGACAAAGTTATAAATATCTTAGGGTGTCAGGAAGCGGACTTTCCTGCTACTTACCTGGGCCTACCTTTAATCTCTAGAAAGGCCAACAACAACTACTGGAATTATATTTTGGAGAAGATACAAAATAAACTGGATGGGTGGAAAGGAAAACTATTGAGCTTTGCTAGGAAGATTCAACTTTTAAAAGCTTCCCTACAAAATATTCTTGTCTATTACCTCTCTCTGTTCAATATCCCTACTTATGTTGTAGAGAAAATTGAAACAATTCAAAGGAGATTCCTATGGTCATGTGTGGAAGAAAGGAAAATAATGGCACTCATTAGGTGGGAAACTATTTGTACACCAAAAAGAGGAGGTTTGGGAATTAGAAGAATAAAAATGTTCAACAAAGCCCTAGTGGAAAAAATGGTTTGGTTTCTTTTGGAAGGTGAAAAAGAATGGGTACAGATCCTAAGGGATAAATATTTAAATAATAAGGAGGCTTGTTGTTTTCTCAAGAAAAAGGAGCTACCTTATGGCTCTATTTTTTGGAACAATCTGCTAAAAATTAGAGAAACCTTGACTAAAGGGGCGAAATTAAGGATTGAAAATGGGCTTAGAACTAACTTTTGGGAGGATGTTTGGTCCACATGTGCTCCTTTATCTACTAGAGATGGCCTTCAGCAAATCAAAATTAGATTAAAAATAAGGATTGGTAAGAAGGTTTCTAACTATTTAGATTGGGAAGGATTAAGACCAAAATGGATTGACTTCAAAAAAAATTGAATAATGTTGTTCTAAGGGGTGGTAGATAGCCGAATTGGGATGCTACCTTGGACCTGTTGTTGAGTCTAATTGGGAATCCTAGCCTCTTTTCAAGAAACAGATTGGATGAATGGATTTGGACAAAAAATACTACTGGGAGGTTCTTTGTTAAGTCAGCCTATGAGGCTATGGATCCACAACCTCTTAACATGGGAGTCTTTAATTGGAATATGGTGTGGAAAAAGAACCTAATCCCTAAAATTAATTGTTTCTAGTGGGCAGTGATACATGGTAAGATTCTTACAATTGAAAATCTTAAGAAATAGGTTGGTACTTACTCAATAAATGTTATCTCTACAATAAAGAAGAAGAAACTATTATGAATTTGTTCTTTCAATGTCCTTATGCTCAAGAAGTCTGGGCTTTTTTCCTAGAGATGCTTAAGGTTGAATGGTTTTTCCCTGCCTTGATTAAAAATTTTGGAGAAGGGTGGTGCTTGTGTCCTTATTCTCATAATATAATTCTTGACTTATGGGGACAGGTTCCCCCTTTTCTTACTTGGGGTTTGTCGAAAGAGAGAAACAATAGGGTCTTTAGGGATGCTACTAAGAGTAGTAAGGAGCTATGTATGGTTATAAGGAGATAGATTCAAGAAAATATCAAAATTTGTAAGTACACACAATCTAAGCAAGGGCTTACCTATCAAGAGTTAAGAATAAAGCAGCAGTGGGAGATTTCCCGTGACCTTAACAATGTGAATTGGGCTAAACAGACCATAAGAAAAAGTAATTTTTGGATTCCACCTAATCCAGGATGGGTGAAATGTAATTTTGATGGATGTTCAAAAGGAAATCTTGGGCTGGCAGGAGCAAGAGGAGTGGTTAGGGATGATCATGGTATTTATCTGGCAAGATATAGCAAGGGTCTGGGAACAACAACGAATAATTTTGTTGAATCCTATGTTGTTTGGGTTGGAATCGATTATCTCAGAGACAATGGGTACAGGAAGGTTATTGTTGAGGGAGATTCTAAGAATATTATTGACTATCTTAACAATATAGTAGAAGCACCCTAGGAAACAAAATATCTTCTAGACAATTGTAAAATCATGTTACAATCCTTCCAACATTACAAAATCCACCATAATTTTAGGGAGGGTAAAACAGTTGCGGATGCAATGGCTAACTTTGGCCTTAGACAAGAAGTTTTAAAATATTGGGACTTCTCTAATCTATCTAATCAATTAAAAAAATATTTGCAAAGGATAGATTGGGAGTGATTGATAGATTGGGAGTTTGGATTAATTATGGACAGAGTAGTAATGATTAAAAATATTGGCGGGTTTAGGAGTCTTGTTGTCATGAGGAATCCTTGGTGGCATCTCAGCAAGTTGACAAGATGGATTGGGTGGCATGAGGGAAAAGGTACACCAAATCCCAAGGAAATGAGAGGAACAAAATGGAAAGGATAATGTATTTGGATTGCCTTGTACTTCGAAAAGGAAGGTTTAAATGAGGAAATAATGAATACAATCTACACTGCAAAAAAAATAGAGTATGATCTTGGAAAAGACACATTGACATGTGTTAAGCCTGATGGAAAAATGAGTAATAAATTAAGTATAATCATGACTAAGAAGGGTGGCAGAGCTGTCAGATTTAATTATGACGAGGCTCAAAAAAGTGATAACCCACTTTGCTTCAATTTCAAACAACCTACCAATTGTTTTGAGCCGTTATTTTTGCAAATGAATAATCAAAGGTTTCCATTCAAACTAAGTTTTTTGAGTTACCGGTTTCCATTGTCAAGAACAACGACAACCGAAGAAACGAGTTTCTTCTCCTTCCTAAAAATTACCCCTACAAAGAAAAATCCATGGGAGGCCCAAGGAAGAGAACAGAGCCATGTAAGCATGATTCTCTATGAAAAAACTCAGAGCTATGGGGTCTTTTCGAAAGAGTTGGTTTTACCCTGTACTTTGCAGCCATGGAAGGATATAATGAACATCTAAGTTACAAGTTTTCCAATGCCTAGAAGGATGGAAATGTGTAGCTGGGTGGTCTCCATTTCAAAGTGGATGTGAAGCTTATAGCTAAGGTGACGGGACTGGCTTATGAAGGAAAGAAGGTGTCAAAGTAATGGAAAATACCAAGATTATATTGAGAAATTTTTTGAGGATAAAGATAAGGTTGAGAGATTCCATAATAGTTATTCTATGGTTTTACTTCCTCCCCCATACCACAATGTGTGCTATTTTGTTATGAAATATTTTACGCTTGAAGGTCATTTCTAGATGGTTCATGGATACCACTTCCCAATTCTTAACCATATCTGACACCTTGAGAAGATAAACCTACCTTTCTTCCTCTTCTCATCCCTGAGTCAAATCTTAACCAATGGTGCAAATCCACCATTACACCAGGGCCTAATTTGTGTTATTTGTAAATATGTGTTGGCCACATCCCTGCAGAGTAATCTTTCCCTCAATCTGATTGAAAACCCTACCCCTAAGAGCTTTGTGAAAATTGAACTTATCGAGAGTCGCCCTCACACCCCATCTAAAAAACCTGCTAAGACTTCTCCCAACCCTATGGACCCCTCATGGTCAAACCTTCTCAAATACACTCATGAAAAAAGAAATGTTGATTATATTGGCCTTGCTATGAATAAAAAAAGGAAAATGCTTATCCGCAAATTAGGGGCTAACCCAAACACTATCACAATCTTGGATGAAAATGACAACCCAGAATGTTTAACTCCAGTGGGTCATAGGTCTATTAGGCTTGCTTTGGTGACATCAAAATGTTCAGATAGTAGTAAAAAGTCTAAAGTTAAGAAGAAAAGTGTGTTTTAGCCTCTCAGGATAGCAAGGGGAAGAAGGTAGTAAAGGAAGGTATTGATTCCTCTTCAGAGGAAATCCCGGACAGTCTTGGTGGTGAGTCTGTTGAGGAGGAGTCAAAGTCAAATGATGAGGGAAGTTCCAACAATGACGATATTGAAGGGGATTCGCAACAAGAAGAGATTCAGGAGGCTGAAGAAAATAATGACAGGGTTGTGAAAAATGAAAATGCAAGCAAGGACCTAGAGGTGATGGAAATCAAAAACCATGGCGAAGAAAATATAGCGGGTTTTGACACTGATAGAATTAGAAAGGTGGATGAGAGGTTGGAACTGATGGAAAAGATGATGCAAGAGGAAGATAAGGATAGCAGATTCCAAGCCCTTGAAAAGGCTGTGAAGAGTTTGTGCAAAGTGGCGGATGCAATAATGAAAAAGGTTGTTATGGCTACAGTTTCGGGTCAAGGAAAAATTAAGAAGCAAAAGAGGTGAAAGGTGATGGAGGATGAAGAGGACTTATTCGGAAAGATGGAGCCTCAAGAGAAGTTTGAAGACATTGTTGAAGACCTATTGAAAGCTTGGAGTTTGATCGAGGATGCCTAATCCTTGGTCTTTGTTCTACTTTTTTGTCTCTTGTTGTTATGGTTTTTGGTGCTACTCCTAGTGGTTTTAATACTATTAATGGTCGTTGGTGCCTACAATATCATATTTTTAGCTGTATTTTTGTTAATGGTTTTAGTTTTTGTATGGAAACTACCTTAAGGTTATTTGGTTATAACCTGCTTTACTGGTGGGATTTTAAGATAGACTAGATGTATTTTTTTCCTATGTCTGATAGGGCTATAATGTTTGATATGGAAGGTATTGGTCAAGTTTTTGGTTGTTGGGTAGGGGAAGTGTTTCTCAGGTCTACTTCCTCCTGGTGTTGTTTTGACTGGTTAATGTTCTTTACTATGTTGTACTAATCTGTATGGGTCAAGGCCCTTTCCATGCTTAATCAATCAAAAACTAAAAAGAGAATAAAATTATAATATTAATAACTTAACGTACAAAATTAAGTACATAATAAAGGAAAAATATGTGTTTGAGTGTAATTGTATAAAGATCTCTACAAAGACAAGAAATGGTATTTTTAAAAACTAAACATATGGATTTAGACACTTAGAATCAAAATAAATGAAAGAACATTCTAATGAGAAAGAAAAATAAATAGTTTGGAGATAAATTCCAAGAATGTAATTAAGAAGGGCTAAAGAGGCTTCAAATAGAGAAAACACTTATTATATTCATCTCTTCCATGGGAATGATGAATTAATTTTATTATTGTTAAGATGATGAAAATCATGTTCTTATGAAGAGCATCATGTTTCTATGAAAATAAGTTTTTATAGCAAAATATAAATAAGAATTCTAGGGTTATCAATAAGTTGTACAATACATTTAATACTTACCATGAAATTCCTAAGTTGGATGAATCATATGCAAAGTTCAAGATAATGTATCTAACTTATTTCGTACTAAAAATGTAGATGAGTTGTAACTTGATGAGTATCATCATCTAGGGAAACATTTGAGTAGGAAGGTGTGCTTGGACCATTCTAGATTTGATCTAGTTTTTTAGTCTCATACGTTATCTTTTTCATTTGAGCTATGTCAAATATTTTTGAGCTTAACATTTATTAGTGTTTTAATTTACCACTTTCATGACAACAAAAAATAAAATATTGAATAACATCACTCCTCAAATTAGAGAGGGAAGCTCCCTAAGACTAACTAAACTTAAACTTATAGATACCACAAATATTTAAATGGTACAAATCTTCAATAGGATTTTTACATTTAATATAAATTGTTACTTTGACTGTACTTTTTCCTTAAACACAACACTAAATTATCACTAGTTAAGACTATAGTGAAATTTTTAAGTTTAATAATTGAAGTGTAAATAAACGCACCTTCTTATTGGTTTTAAAATAGAGACTAATGTTCAACCACAAACAAGGTTTTGATTGAAAAACACCAATGGATATTATTTATTGGCTAAATCAAAGACCAATATATTAACATCATGATGTAGGATCACTCAAGTGAACTGGTGATCTAGCATCAACCAAAAAATTATTTAATTTTGTCTTTTGTGACCTACTTTTTTATGTTGTTGGTGAATAAAATTAAATAATGCAAGCCAATATTTAATGAAGAATTTTGTCACAACTTGTTGGCAAGTTGGTTAAATGGAATTTATTATTTTTTGGGCCTTTTCAAGGCACATTCGAACAAATTCTTTCTTGGGCATTGTGAACCAACAATTTTGTGGTGTTGGAATTCTATAGGTTTCTATTGCACTCTTAGGATCTTCCACCTAAAAGAAGAGAGATAGAATAACCCCAAAATTGAAGTGTTCCATTCAATCTAATGTATGTGTGATGTGATTAAGGCTAAATGAGATTATCTAAATGAAACTAAGTGATGTAATTGATTGATTATGAATGCAAAACCTAAGAAATGTGTAATATTTGAAAACACAATGTGATATGCAGAAAATGCAATAAAGAAGTAAGCTAATGTAAACAAAATTAAACAAGTTTGAACAAAGTGCACCTAGGAAATGAATGAAAAATTTGGAGTGTCCTGAATGCTAACAAAAATCAGTGAAAATCACCAGTGGGACTCATTCACCACTGATGGTGAATTAGTCCTGCTTCTAGCAAAAAAATTTGAAAACTGGTTTCCAGCTGTCAGGAATTAGAATTTGATAGAATTTACTTTTCCATCATTAAGGTGGAACTCATTCACCACTGATGGTGAATCAGTCCTCTCCCAAAATTCTATGAAATCAAAGGTCAATTATGTAGCTCCAGATATGCACTTGTCTTCTTGTCGGGTTGACAGAGTCAAATCTGGACTGTAGGTTGTCTCCAAGCTTGAAATAGGGTTGATTTGACTTGAAACACTTTGTTGAATTTTTTACCACCTTTCAACACCTAATTTCTTGACAAATCTGCATACACAAGTCTGCAAACACACATGCAAAAGGGGGAAAATGGTTAGGGTTTAGGTTATAGGGATTTTCCTTGGTCAAATCCCACTTTGGTAATCAAACCCTTAATGAAGAAATGGAATGAAATGAACAAGGAAAGATGAATAAATAAAATGAAAATGTCCTAAACTCACCACAACCTTGTTGAAGAAATCTGAAGATATGTCAATGGTTGCCCCAAGATGCTTGATTGAATGATGCAAAGTGCTCAAATGTGAATTGATGTTTAGTGAATGCAAGTGAATGAGGAGATGTAAAATGAGGAGAAAAACACTTATTTATACACACTTGTGCCTTACTAACCCAATGATACCTCGTCACAGGCTGACATAAGGTGATTTTGAATAAAAACCCAAAAGAAAATTTGAAATATTTTAAATTTGGAGCCAAGAGGGACTCATTCGCCACCCATGGTGAATGGATCCCACCTTGGACTTGAAAGTGGGTGTCGGGAATTAAGTCACATTTAATGTTGTTTGTCAAGTTTACATTCAAAAATACACTTAATTAAGCCTTGTGAGTGCATAAAGGGTTCAAATAAAGCATAAGAAAGGTGTAAATAGTGAAATTAAGCCTAGAAAAGCGTGAAATCTTGTTACAAGACTTTACAACACTTCAAAATAGGACTTGATAAGTGATGAAAAGGTGATTTTTAGATGAATTATAATGAAAAGAGTCTAGAAAAGTGTAGAAATGTGTTACAACACTTCACAACACCTTCACTAGACATTACAATTTGAATATTTAGGACCTAATGTGAATGTTTAAGTTACATTGCAACATTAAATCAAATCAAAATGGACCAAGAATCATGAGAGAAAGACCTAAAAGACCATGAAAAATTCAATGATATATTTTTCTATGGTACATTTAGCCCCCACTTTAGTGAGAGGATGAACTTGCTTCAAACTCACACTAAAGTAGCCATGCATATCAAGAGGGAGGTCCAAATGCACTTATGCTAGCAAGATGGAATGAAAATGATCAAGAGGGATGATCAAGACCCCAATATGAAGATCTCATGGAAAAATAAACATAAGAACAAAGAAACACACATGTGGATTAGAAGGAGAAAATGGAGGATCGGATCAAGCTTCGATCGTTTGTCCAACTAGTTTTTTATTAGATCTAGGTTGTTTGTGAGAAAAAGAGAATGCATACTCACTCTAGGGCAACATAACTCATGGTATTACATCAAGTGAGAAGACCCAAAAAGGTGAAGTACATATGCTAGTTGGTATGCACTCACAAACATATAGGTGGCTATGGGGAAAGTCGTGTCGTTGAATGGGCTTCCCGCTCAACCATATTAAAGTTATACCTCCTGGTAACTTTAATAAGGCGCCACAAGGGAAAATGTTGGTTTGTACTTCATGAGACAAGCAAAGCTTCATATTCTTATAATTTGTGAACAAAGAGCAAGGTGCCATAGGCATGCAAGAGTGCGTTATGCAAGGTGGAAAAAATGTAAAAATGTAAAAATGTAAAAATGTAAAATGTAAAATGTAAAAGATGTTTGAAGGAGTCTCATTAAGTTCATGCAAGGTCTGTCACTTAGGGAACATTGTGTCTAATGTCTCCAAGAGAGGACCAATCAAAGAATAGAATATTCACAAGTTAGGGGATGCAGTGTGTTGCATCAGGCCACGAAGAGGAATGTAATATGCTAAGATAGATCACACTTATGAAGGACATCATACCCAATGTCATCCACAAAGTGACAAATGCATCATATGAAGTGACAAGGCTACACTAAGAACCAAAAATGCAAATGAAATGATGCCAATGTATGCCCCCCACTTCAAAGGGATTGCTACACACCATTCTGTGAGCAATTACTTTAAAGTAGCAAAGGGAAAAATGCAAAAAGAAAATAAGACATGAGATCCAACTTGGAAATCCCCTATGCCAAGTCATATGTTTCTAAGTTAAGCTGCTTCATGTAAATGAAAAAGAAAAAAAAAGAAAGAGAGGTTTCCCCCCAGAAAGGAACACACCAAACACATAAGGGATCTATGGATTTGGGGTCATTATGTTCGTTGCTGCAATGGTTTTGTTAAAGAGCTCAGAACTGTCATCATTCCCCAAAGCACATAGAACTAGAAGAATGACACAAAAAGAGAGAAAACAAAGGAAAAACAAAGTCTGTTTTGGGTCAACATGGAAGAGACATTGTGGTCTCAACACTTTGCATCGTCTTCAAAAGGAAAACACAAGCAAAAAGGTGAAAGCAAAGGAAAATATTTTGGGTCAACATGAATGAGACATTTCGGTCTCAATGCCTTGCATCATCCTTGAAAGGAAAAACACAAGAAAAGATAAAAAATGAAAAGGAAATGAGACCTATTGGGTCAACATGGAAGAGACATAGGGTGTCTCAATGCTTTGTGTCATCCCCAAAAGGAAAACACAAACGCAAAAATGAAAAAGAAAAAGGACCTTTTGGGTCAACATGGAAGAGACATAGGGCGTCTCAACACTTTGCATCATCCCCAAAAGGAAAACACAAAAGAAAAAGAAAAAAATGAAATGGACAACATATAGAAGAATAGAGGTACAAATAGAGGAATTTCACAAAGAGAGAGAGAACAAACACACATTATGGGGGAACACAATACGCACATGAAAGAAAAATGCAAATATAAAAGGAGTGAGTAATGCAAATGTAATTCAACCATTAACCAATTTATTGACTTTTCAATCTTAAGTAATATAAGTGGAAGATGAATAATGTAGTTAAGAGACAAAGAAAAATGTAGTATGAGGACAAGGCTAACAAATTCTTGCCCTCACGGAGTATAGGGTAAGAATGAGTCGATTTGGGTGATGGGAAAGGATCACATGCAATAGTGAGAATAGAAAATTCTTCAACTATGGCATGAAGAGAGGATTTTTTTTTAATAGATGATAGGAAAGTAGTCGGTATCAATGAAGTGATACTTGTCCAGTATGTCTGTCAATATCCGGCATTCTTCGGTGCAATGTCCAAGAACACGATGATATTTGCAATATGGTATGTTAGAATATTTAGGATGGATGACCAACCTATTCATAGGTGGTAAGAGTATAAGGCCTTTGTTTAAAAGAATTTTAATTCTCCTTTCACATTCAGGTGGAGGATGAGTAGGAAAATTGTGTTTTTTCAATTTGTAAGGTCGTTTTCATTTGCTATACTCTCTTTTTTCGTGAACGGAATAAGGAAGAGGACCCATGGGGATCCTAGCATCCTTGTCATGATAATCCTAGGTAATGGTTGTTCTCGTGGAAGGATATTTTTCAATTCAGGAGAAGAATCAAATATCATTGTACCATCATCTCGAAGTCTCCAATATTCAAAAGGAGGCTTGTTGTCATGAGGAGGATCTTTATATCCTAATCTTGTTGTGTTTTCTTTTGTTTGGTTTTTGTTCGAGAAGTTGGTGAATGTTATGCTCATTTGTTGTATCACAGCCTTGTTTACTTAGGATAGTAAATCCTTTTCCATATGTTTCTTCAAGGTTGATGGGAAATTTTGTAACTTTGTGATCATAAAATGGTTGAGGATGTGGTTTTTTAGAGGAACTAGGTCCACTTGATGGAGGGAACTTAGGTCCTTCATTAGTTTTAGGATGTAGGTATCCAAAGTGATCAAGAGGTGCCACAATAGGAAGATCTTGTGACTTCATGGATGGGTAAAAGGCTACATTGGCTTCAAGGTTATCAAGACATTCATTTAAGAATTTTTTCATGCTATCATCTTTTCCAATGATGTCTACATCACGAGGAGGAAAATCATGGGGAGTTGAAGGAGCATGAGGAAGCTCAAGGTCATTAGGATCACAGCCAAAGGCACAATTAGACATGTCTACTAGGGATTTCAATGAATTCCAAAACTTGTTAAAAGAAAAAGTCGTGATGACAATGAATGCAAGGAAACTAAGATGCAAGAAATAGAAGAAAACAGAGAATCTGGAAAGTTTAACAGGAAGTAACTACAAAAAATTGTAATGTAAGAAATACCTAGAAAATGTCTAAAAATGTTGTTTAAAATGTGCAGGTGGACTGATTCGTCCAGGGTGGCGAATGAGTCCAGGTATGATATTTTTTTGTGTTTTTAAGAAAATGTAAAATGATTTTAATTCTTTTTAGATGCCAAATGAGGATGAAAATGCAAATTTTTAGTTTTTTTAATGTTGTGATATGCAAAAATGAAGTCTATATGAGTCTTTCACTAATGCAGTTTGAGAAACCCTAGGATGCAAAAACAAAGCAATAACCTAATTAAATGTTGATGAAAATGAAACCTAGAATGCAAGATGCAAAAGATAAAGTTTTTATATGCAGGTTCACCAAAATGAACCAACAATTTTGTGGTATTGGAATTCTATAGACTTCTCTTGTACTCTTAGGATCTTCCACCTAAAAGGAGAGAGATAGAATAACCCCAAAATTGAAGTGGTTCATTCAATATAATGTATGTGTGATGTGATTAAGGCTAAAGAGATTATCTAAATGCAACTAAGCAATGTAATTGACTGATTATGAATGCAAAACCTAAGAAATGTCCAATGTTTGAAAACACAAAGTGATATGCAAAAAATGCAATAAAGAAGTAAACTAATGTAAACATAAATAAACAAGGCTTAATAGAGTGCACCTAAGGAATGAATGATGAATCTAGAGTGTCCTGAATGCTGACAGTGGCAAATCAGTCCTGCTTCTGGCAAAAACTTCTAAAAACTGGTTTTTAGCTATCGAGAATTGGAATCTGACATAATCTAATTTTCTAGCCTTATGGTGGGACTCATTTGCCACTGATGGAAAATCAGTCCTCTCCCAAAATTTTGTGAAATCAAAGGTCAATTTTGTAGCTCCAAATCTGAACTTGTCTTCTTGTTGGATTGACGGAGTCAAATTTGGACTGTAGGTTGTCTCCAAGCTTAAAATAGGGTTGCTTTGACTTGAAACACTTTGTTGACTTGTTGACCACCTTTCAACACCTAATTTCTTGACAAATCTATATACACAAGTCTGAAAACACACATGCAAAAGGGGAAAATTGGTTAGGGGTTAGGTTATAGGGATTTGCCTTGTTCAAATCCCACTTTGGTAATCAAACCTTTAATGAAGAAATGGAATGAAATGAACAAGAAAAGATGAATAAATAACATGCAAATGTCCTAAAGAAAAGATGAATAAATAACATGCAAATGTGAATTGATGTTTAGTGAATGCAAGTGAATGAGGAGATGTAAAATGAGGAGAAAAACACTTATTTATACACACTTGTGCCTTACTAACCTAATGATACCTCGTCATAGGCTGACATAAGGTAATTTTGAATAAAAACCTAAAAGTAAAATTGAAATATTTTAAATTTGGAGCCAAGAGAGACTCATTCGCCACCCATGGCGAATGGGTCCCACCTTGGACTTGAAAGTGGGTGTCGGGAATTAAGTCACATTTAATATTGTTTGTCAGGTTTACATTTAAAAATACACTTAATTAAGCCTTATGAGTGCATAAAGGGGTCAAATAAAGCATAAGAAAAGTGTAAATAGTGAAATTAAGCCTAGAAAATCATGAAATCTTGTTACAAGACTTTACAACACTTCAAAATAGGACTTGATAAGTGATGAAAAGGTGATTTTTAGGTGAATTATAATGAAAAGAGTCTAGAAAAGTGTAGAAATGTGTTACAAAACTTCACAACACCTTCACAAGACATCATAATTTGAATATTTAGGACCTAATGTGAATGTTTAAGTTACATTATAACATTAAATCAAAGCAAAATGGACCAAGCATCATGAGAGAAAGACCTAAAAGACCATGAAAATTTCAATGATCCATTTTTCTATGGTACACATTGGAATTGGGCATTGGAGAGAGAATAAAATAAATAAATTCTTCATTTTCCTTGTCAATTTCTCTTCTTCCAATCTTGGGCGTTGGAAATTGAGGAGTCTTTTATACATATTCTTGGTGAATGTAGCAATTGGAAGGTCATGGCGTGGGATTTTAGGAGTGGATTTTCATCCATGGTTGGTGAATTCTAGAGGTTTTTAGCTACAGTTGGAGGTGGATTTTATGTTGTGCTGAGAATTGGAGAGGGGTCTTTGGAAGAGTGGAGTTTTACAGGCAAGATTTTTGTGGAGAAGACCAGTGATGTTGTGATTGGTTTGCTAAGATTTTACTTGTTGTAGCTTGTTGTTTAAAATCTAATATAAATCATATTTGTAGTGGTTAGCATTAGCCATAAGGATGTATAGTTTTGTAGTTCTATATTTCTTTGTAATTTGCTAATATCTGGAGAATTTTGTAATGAAATTTGAAGACTAGTTTTCTTGAATTTTCAGCAACTCAATATTTTTGTTTAATATTAATTTGTTTTTTGAGAGTTTGCAAGAAAGGGCATGTTGGTATCTTGCATAAAATGGTATCAAAGTTGGTTGTCTTGAGTGTGTGGACACATCACCAAACATGAGGCAATCTACACTAGGACTTGTGGGTGAGGAACTTTAGAGGATTGTTGCACAGAGAAAAGTGGAACGTGAGGTTTGTGCAAGAAATTTGTTTAATAATTAATTGGTGTTACTCAGAAAAATTTCAAGATGCCTCCTCGAAGAGGAATGCCCAGAATAGAGGAGGTATTGGAACAATTTCATGAATTGATATAAGAAACGAGGTGAGAATAGCTACTTGAAACACAAGAGATCCTGTGAGTGAAGAAGAAAGTGAAGTGGACAAGAAAGGAAGAGAAGATGAACAACCAAAAGATGCTAGAGAAGAAATATTTTAAGGGCTCTTTCTAGAATCACGAAGAGAAACAAAATGGATGTGCCAATTTTTTTTGGAACATTAAATTTGGAAGAATTAATTGATTGGATAGGAGAGATAGAAGAGTATTTTGAAATGCAAGAAATCAAATACCCACAAAGGATAAAGTTATCCCAAACAAAATTAAAAGGGCATGTTGCATTATGGTGGAAAGAATTGCAAAGAGATCGGGTAACGAATGGAGACCCTA
The DNA here is from genome assembly GCA_007258455.2 of Sequoia sempervirens. Taxonomy (NCBI): domain Eukaryota; kingdom Viridiplantae; phylum Streptophyta; class Pinopsida; order Cupressales; family Cupressaceae; genus Sequoia; species Sequoia sempervirens. Next base: position 107,412 of record VDFB02014057.1, read on the forward strand.
GAATAACAAGGTGGAATCAGATGGTGACCAAGTTGAAGAAAAACTCTATTCCTAGATATTACAAAATAGAATTATTCAAGAGGTTGCAAAATCTGAAACAGAAAGACATGAGTATAAAAGATTACACAAAGGAATTCTACAAGCCGGCCATTTGATCGGGAAGGCATGAAATTGACAGGGAAAAGATAGCCTAGTCTATGAATGGTTTATGATTTAATATTCAAGATGAAATGAGCATGTTGAATATTTCCTCGGTGGAAGAAGCATACCAATATGCATTGAAGGCTGAGAAGTTGATGAGAAGGAAAATGAATAATTCTAGAAGTCATGTAGCAGAGAAAAGACAAGCGAGCAGTAGCAAAGGAAAGTAGATTGAAGAAGAATCAAAGCCAAAGTGGAGTAAGGAAGTGGGACAAAGCATAAAAGAAAAAGAGTGTCCAGTAAGAGGATGTGGTAGCGTCGGTAGAGGGTTCCTCGATAAATGTTTCCATTGTGGAGAAGCTGGTCATTGTGCCTATGAATTTTCTCCACAAATACAAGAAGGTAACAAGAGGAGTGCGGCAAGAAACCACTTGTCACAAGAGGATGAGGAAAGTGATGCATCCTTGAAAGGTGAAGAACCCAAAGAAGGTGAATCTCTCATGATGAGGAGAGTGTTTGTAAATTTGAAAGTGGCTAAGGAGGAACCATCCCAAAGAAGGTGTCTCTTTTGAACTATGTACAAGGTTGGAGTTAAGTGTTGCAAAGCTATAGTAGATGGTGGTAGTACGGATAACCTAGTTTGAGAGGATATGGTAGAAAAACTAGGTTTAAAAAGGTGTAAGCACCCTAATCTGTATAAAGTTTCTTGGTTACAAAAAGAATACGAGATGATTGTGAGTGAGCAATGTTTGATTATTTTTTAGATTGGGGATGAAGTGTTGTGTGATGTAATGCCTATGAGTTTTTTTCATGTGTTGTTGGGAAGGCCATGGAAATCTGACAGGGAGGCCGTTTATGGCAATATTAAGAATGTGTACACCATCCATAAATATGGACAAAAGTATGTGTTGAATTCTCTGAAGGAGAAGGAGAAGCAAGTAAAAAATTCAAACTCCATTATTTGTTGTAGTGTTGGAAAGCAATGTATAGAGGAAAAGGAAAAGACTAACCGCAGTGATTTGAAAACATTCAAAGAGAATATTTCAAGAGGAGAAGGTAGATTGGATTTAAATTTATTGCAATAGCATAGTAAAGGAAAAGAATAGCAGCCCAAAAAAATGTGATGGTCAGAAAGGTGGCTTGTGTGTTGAAGTTGATGAAGAACATAAGAGTGGAAGAGGAAAGGCTCCCATGGACAAGGAGAAAAATTGGATTAAAAAAAACATGGGATTAGCATTCCATGCATCTCTAATTGCTCCTAAGTTGGCCAACTCATGGAAAATTTCACTTACCCGACATGTCTGATGCAAGAGCACCCGAGCAAAATGGTGATCCAGCATCAACAAAAAAAAAATGTCTTTTGTCTACTTTTTAATGTTTTTGGTGAATGAAATTAACTAATTCAAGCAAATATTCAATGAAGGATTTGGTCACAACTTGTTGGCAAGTTGGTTATGTAATTTACTATTTATTTTTTGGGATTTTCAAGGAACATTCCAACAAATTATTTCTTGGGCATTGGAATTGGAGGTTGGAGAGAGAATAAAAAAATAAATTCTTCATTTTCCTTTCCAATTTCTCTTCCTGAGCGTTGGAAACTGAGTCTTTTGTACACATTATTGGTGAATGTGGCAATTGGAAGTTCATGGCGTGAGATTTTGGGAGTGGCTTTTCATCCATAGTTGGAAACTGAGTCTTTTGTACACATTATTGGTGAATGTGGCAACTGAGTCTTTTGTACACATTATTGGTGAATGTGGCAATTGGAAGTTCATGGCGTGAGATTTTGGGAGTGGATTTTCATCCAATCCTGAGCGTTGGAAACTGAGTCTTTTGTACACATTATTGGTGAATGTGGCAATTGGAAGTTCATGGCGTGAGATTTTGGGAGTGGCTTTTCATCCATAGTTGGTGAATTCCAAAGGTTTTTGGCTATAGCT
>VDFB02014057.1:114492-130076 GCA_007258455.2 Sequoia sempervirens
ATAGGTCTTATTTCTAGCTTGTAGATGTTGATTTTTGGGTATAAATAGAGGCACTCTTACCTCATTTGGATACACTTCTACTACACATTATTATGCTTCTCTATTCTGTTGCATTTTATTTGTGAGGTTCTTATTTTGCTAAGAGGTATTTTGTGAGGAAACATTAGTGAGAGGAATTGAGAGGGATTTGTTTCTAAGTTGATTAAGAGAGGGCCAAGCTTAAGAACTAGTGAGACAAATGGATTTAAGTGATTAACAAGCATGAGACTCTATTCTCTTTATGTTTATCTATTTTTCTAGAAGATTGAATTTCTTTTATGTTTTATTTGGAGTTGCATTTGATTGCTTGAAATAGAGTAATAATCTATTTTCCTATTGGAAAGGAAAAGAGTCTTATTGATATGATTTCCTTATGAGTTTTTTTACATACTCCATATTAAGGAGTGGATTTCATCAATAGTATTATATACTAGATTTGATGAAAGTGTGAATAGCTTAAGGGAGTGATTTAATACTCTTATATACCCTATATGGGAACTCAGATGATATTTCTATACATAAATAGTTTACACTACATGTATAATGTGAAATGTATCAATGTCATGAAGTAACTTGACACTATTAGTTTATAATGCTAGGAAACCTTAGGACTAATAAGGTTCGGCAATACATCAATAGTGATAGTATGAAATATATGATAGGATGAGACATCATATTGCTAATCTCTACTTGAATGATCACTTGATCATTACTTTACTTTCAAATGAAATCCTAAGTTGAGAGTAACCTATTTAGGTTGAAAAGTATATTTGATTAATGATTGAAACCCTAGGTTAAGAATTACCTACTAGGTTGAAATATTTAAGTTTGATTACCCATTGGAACCAATAGGTTGAGAATAACCTATTTGGTTGGGTAGTTTATTTGAACTCTGTTTGGACACATAGGTTTAGATTAGCCTACATGATCAAACGGATTGATGATTATTGACTTTATCCTAGGATTAGGATATACCAAAGTTGAGAGTCATCTATATGATAAAGAGATCACTTGAGTTTGTGAATTGCTACTTGATTGGAGCCATAGCTAGGATTACCTATTAAGTTATAATTGTTACCTTTTGGTTACTTTATACTCTTAATGCGAAGTCATATTGTTGACAAGAATCTACTCTTTGAATAACCCTTTTTACTAAGGAGATTACACTCTCGAATAGAATCATTTACTGATATGATTTCTCTTCAGTTGAGGTCATTTATTTATGAGATTATACTCTTGATGAGAATCACTTGTGATATATTCCTAAATGGAGTTAGTTATTTATGAGTATTTATTCTATGATAAGATGAAGCTTATGTTGTTATACTTTAGAATATAAAGTTATTCCTAGGATTAGGTTGTCAAGTGAAGGGAATAGGTTATTCCTAGGATTAGATTATCCAGAGAAGGGAATAGATTATTCTTGGGATCAAATTATTTAGTGAAGGGAATAGTTTGTGTGTGTGAATACTTGAGAGAAGTATCTTTGTGATTTGAAAAAGGAATAGGTTGTTTCTAAGGTTAAAGAATACCTATGGAAGGAAATTGCCTTTGCATAGTATCTGAATGATCATAATCCAAACCGAGCTATTGTAGTGTATGTGAATAGGATGACTATCACTCAAAATATTGGGTGAGAATACTTTGGAAAAATTAGTGTAAGTAGCCATGTATACACTATCAGTTCACTATGTCCAGTATAGCCATTCCAGTTTGGGATTTTCATACTCATAGGTGTAGCTACAATATGATTAGGTTCTAGATTGTAGGGCACAACACTAAGCTTAGATAGGCTATTGTTATGGGTTGTTACCAACTAATCTCTTCATCGAAGGGTAGGGTCATCTTTCCATATGTAGAAAATGTGTGACGAACTATCCTTGAGTCTGTGGTTGGCGGAAAAGCGCTTGAGTGATTCTTCTCCTCATCAGATGGAAGTCGATGTTTGCAGATGTTTGCACCAGTATTAGGGACAACTAGAGTGTATGCACCAAGGAGTGGGGACATCTAAAATGTATGCACCAATGTGGTGACATTAGGACTAGTTTGTATATCTATTTCCAAATGAAGCTCAAACGAGCTATGTATATATGTTGTACCCATTTATATGGAAGGTTATAATCATGAATGATAAACTTGAGTTTATTCAATATGAAATCTATATTATGGAAAGATTTGTGAAATAACAATCAAATGCAATGGAAGTTTGGAATAGTGTTTATTTCAAATGTGCATGTATTTTACAGTATGGAAAAGAAAAGAAAATTATTGCTATGTTATGGCATGATGGATCATTCACTTGAGGTGAAAACTTTGAAATTTTACTGAGCAGAACACCAGGATTGTTACACGTGGTATCACAGTTACTAGGTTCATCTCTAGAACCTATGAGCTCATTATGCAAGTGATGTGTTGATGACACTCCCTGTGCTAACTCAAAATAGTTATTGACAACATGAGCTTATGAATACCACAAGGAAGATTCAAACTCCCAAACACAGCACTCAAGCCAATTAACCACAATTGAAAACTATAGTAAGTTGCCCAAACGAGAAGTTTGACCCTCTGTATAAGGTGACAGGAAATGTTCTCAAATACTTTCCCTCACATATTTGATAAGATTTAGTGTATTAAATGACAGAACATGGAAATGAAAGTAATCACACTAACCACATAGGCCTCAATTGACCATTTCGTAGTCTACGGGCAATGAAAAGAACAATTACAAGCTACCAATCAAGGAGGTTGATCCTCATTAAGGAAAAAGAAACACAAATGAAATTCAGACAACAAGCATTATTCGGTTAGAGAAAGAAAAGCACAACAAATCCCAACTGAAGGGACGTTGATATAAACACTAGGGAAAAGAATAGAATAATAAGGCATTTTATTCGATTTCAAATCTAGTTACAATGACTCTAAGGGAGTCAATATTCAGCTTTTGACCAACTCCTTGGTGTAGGCTTGATTTCCTCCACTATGAAACACTCACTCTCCTGCTGCAACCTCAGATTGGTTCCTCCAAAAACAAAACCCATTTGTCCTCCAAACAAAAGAGTTATCATTGCCAATTTTCTTTCCTCGGATCAATTTTGCCTCTTCGCAGGTCATTTCCTTCTACTCTTCTTGTTGTGGCCGATTAACTCCACCTTGCTTCAAGAACCATTACCCACTACTCTCTTGCTTTTTTTTCTTTTTCCTAAACTGTGTAACTGCCATCCCCTCTCTCTCCTCCAAATGTAGATTTCATATGTGCCAAAACAAAATGGTTCACTGCCAAATAGAAGTGCCACATCACAAGAAATGCACAAAAAAAATTGAAAATAAAACCAAAACTTGAAATATGCAAGGATGCCCCTACATCAAGCTCCCCAGGGGAGTTGTTTGTGAGTGTAGCTCAAAAAGGGGAGTTGGGTAGTAGAACTACCCTTCCAAGCTCTCAACACTTGCAGCATATATTTGTATGCTTATAAACAACAACCCACAATCATCATTTTTTCCTCTTCTTCCAATATTTGGCTAGAATAGTTCCTCTATTCGTCGAACTTATCTTTCTAGAGGCCCCATTCATTCACTTTCCATTGGGAAACTTCATCTGATTCCAAACTGCGAAAGAATTAACTCCTCTTGCCTGATTGTTCCATAATTCAAATTGTTGTTTCCACATCCCATCTCATCACCAACAACATATTTAATCCACTCTCTAGACAACCTCTCTTTGTGGCACCTTTCCCAGTCACTTTGCAATTCCCTTTCCATAGCAATCACTACATCTTCAATAAAATCATCTTCCACCATATCCATTACACCTCCTATCATTACAAGCCATTCTTGCTCAACTACTTCAATTCAAAGAGCTAGGTCATCATCCACATGCTCTTTTTCTTTCTCCGCAATCTGTTAATGTAGATTCGTTCCCATGTACTCACCTTGACACTATTGTTCCAAACTTCCATGTATCTTTGCATCCTCCAAAATAACAATGGTTGCCCCAACTTCATCGTCATCTATGCCATTAATGAACTCTTTTCACCCTACCAACATCACCTTACTATTGCTGCTACTACTATCATCCTCTTCTTGTTCACACATAGGAAGCAAAGTATGCTTGATTCCATCCTTTTCAAAGGTACATGTGTTACTCCTCCCTTCATGTACAGCCTTCCAATCAAACTGCCAAGGCCTTCCAATCAGTACATGACACACGTCCATAGGCATGATGTCACAAATGACACTATCCTTATAACTACCAATCTGAAATTCTACTAAAGCTTGTTCATCCACCAACAACTGATTCCCTTTCTGAAGCTAAGAAACTTTATAAGGAGTAGGATGTTTAGTTCTTTAAAGTCCTAGCTTATCCACCATTTCTACAACCACTAAATTATTCGTACTACCACTGTCAATAATTAATTTACAGCACTTACCTTCAACTTTGCACTTTGTTTTGAACAAAGCCTTCCTTTGTACCAGTTCATGACTCTCCTTTGGCAGTTTCAACAACACTCTTTTGAACAAAAAAGATTCTCCTGACTCGAGTTCTTCCTTTCTTGGAGAAATTGATCCTACACTCTCTTGATCTCCTTGCACCACCTGATTCCTCCATTCTAGCCTCATGTAACCTCCTTGGGAAGATTCTAGACACTCCCAACTCTTGTGACCCACATACTGATTACACTTAAAACATTTACCTTTAAAACCTCTCCCTCTTCCCTAATAACCATCGCTTCTAACAAATATTTCTCCTCTATCCTGATAACCTCCTTTTTTTGACTTAGCTTTCCCTTTGGAGCTGCTTGCCTCTCCATCTTGATGGTGTTGTCATTTTTATGCATACCCTCATCCTTTACCTCGGCCTTGTTGATTCTACCTCCTCATCAACTTCTCCTTTTCTTTAATGGAAAACTAGTAGGCTTCCTCCAAATTTCTTGGTGACACTAAACTCAACTCATCCTACAAATTGTATCTCAACCCATTTAGATACCTTGCCACCTTTTCCAAATCCTCTTCACTGTGGTCTAACCGAATCACCAACTTGTAGAACTCTTTTGTGTATTCTTTGACTGACATATCTTTCTACCTCAAATTTTGTAACCTTTTAATAAGATTCATTTGGTAATCTGCTGGAAGGAATTTCGTCTTCAATTTGGAAACCATTTGATCCCAAGAAGAGATCTTCTCCTTGTTTTTCTTGCATCTTTTAGCTTGTACGTAATCCCACCGCATTGCAGTGTGGCCTTTTAATCATGTACAGGTAAACTTCACTTTTCTTTCCTCTACCACTCCTTCGTATTTGAAATACATGTCCAAATCATTAATCCAATCTATCAGCTCCTCTCCATTCAGAATTCCAAAGTATGTAGGAACTTCAATCTTTGGCTTGGTTCCCACATTCATCATAACTCTGATCAATCTTTCTTCCACTCCTTCGGGTTCTTCTTGATCTTCCTCATCATCTACTTTCGGTCGCTCTCCCTCTTCAACATCACTGGCATCATCTATTGGGGTTTCTCTTCACTATTCCCTCTCAATGGTATCCATTTGTGCAGTCAAGTTCTGCAAGAATTCAAGAACTCTATCATCATGTCCTCTTTTGCATCTTCCTCACCTCTACCACTCATCATTCTCGGTGGAATTTTACCCACACCAAAAAAGTGTTAAATCTTTGAGATCTGATACCAAAATGATGACACTCCCTGTGCTAACTCAAAATAGTTATTGACAACATGAGCTTTTGAATACCACAAGGAAGATTCAAACTCCCAAACACAACAGTCAATCCAATTAACCACAATTGAAAACTACATTAAGTTTCCCAAATGAGAAGTTGGGCCCTCTATATAAGGCGACAAGAAATTTTCTTGAATACTTTCCCTCACATAGTCGATAAGATTTAGTGTATTAAATGATAGAACATGGAAATGAAAGTAATCACACTAACCAAAGAGGCCTCAATCGGTCATTTCGCAGTCTATAGGAAATGAAAACAAAAATTACAAGCTACCAATCAAGGAGGTCGATCCTCATTAAGGCAAAAACAACACAAATGAAATTCGAGCAACAAGCATTATTCGATTAGAGAAAACAAAGCACAGCAAATCCCAACTGAAGGGACATTGATACAAACACTAGGGAAAAGAATAGAATAATAAGGCATTTTATTTGATTTCAAATCTAAGTACAATGACTTTGAGGGAGTCAATATTCAATGCCTGACCAACTCCTTGGTATAGTCTTGATTTCTTCCACTATGAAACACTCGCACTGCTGCTGCAACCTTAGATCAACTCCTCCAAAAACAAAACCCATATGTCCTCCAAACAAAAGAGTTATCGTTGTCAATTTTCTTTCCTCAGATCGATTCTACCTCTTCACAGGCCACTTCTTTTTGCTCTTCTTGTTGTGGCTGATTAACTCCACCCTACTTCAAGAATTGTTACCCACTGCTCTCTTCTTTCTTTTTTTTCTTTTTCCTGAACAGTGTAATTCCCATCCCCTCTCTCTGCCTCCAAATGTAGATTTGACATGCGCCAAAACCAAACAGTTCACTACCAAATAGAAGTGCCACATCACAAGAAATACACAAACAAAATTGAAAATAAAACCAAAACTTGAAATATGCAAGGATGCCCCTGCATCATGCATAAACCCTATCGAAAGATAATTATTGAAAAGTTCTTATGCCAAGATGGCAAGAGAAAAGAACAAAGGGAAATGAAAAGGGAAGATATGATTCCTAAAAACTCGTTAAAGTGAGGATTAGAGAAGAATCATCCATGGAGTTAGAAACTCCTAAACCAACAACTCATTATGATACCCCCTTGGATTGCTAAAGATTATGTAATCAAGCTATGTGGGAAGGTTATGAAGGATAGCCAATGTGTACCTTCATTGTTAAAAGACTCTAAGGGGATGGGAAGAATTGAAATAACCATGTTATTGGTAGCAACCTTTAGTTGCAAAGAGTCAAGGATTTTTGGAATTAGTAAGAATACTACGAATCTATGTGTATGCATTATTGACATAAATTGGAAACTTCAATCAAAGTATAAAGTCAACAAAGGATATATCCAAGAGATTGGATAACCCTTGACAAAATTTGATTTTGAACAAAGCTAATATTTTGTGAGAAGAGTTAGTACCTTAGAATAAGGGAAGAGACCAAAATGGTCAGAAAAAGAAACCAAGCAACTTAAGTGTGGTTAAGGATGAGAGAAAATAAGTTACCAAGAATTGGGACAAAGTCACTTGGAAAGGTGATTGTGAGAAAGAAACATGGAAAGGTAAATCGGATTGGCCCGACAAAGGTTCGGGTAGTAGATAGTTTGGTTGAAGTGTAAACTAAACTCACCAACTTGTCAACAAAAATAAAACTTATGTTTAGAGGTTCCAAAAGTAATTGGAATATTAGAATGCCTCTTAGCTTGTAAAGTTGTTGATTATTCATTAGATCTCTTTATTGATGATCCAATTGTTGAATCTATGAGATTAGAGACCAATGATGAATCTTATTTTGGGAATAAGCATATTCAAGGCATGCCATGGAGGGTAAGAAAGGCAAGAAAAAGGCCATAGAAAATCCAACAACAAGGAATGATAAATTAATTCAAGAAAGCAAATGTTTGTTGTGAGTTCAACTTCAAGTTGATTGAATATCGTGGAAACACTAAGGGGGGGAGAAAGAGAGTGGATTGACTTAGATAAAATACCCCACACGTTGAAGATCATCAATGTAATTTTGATTTGGAAGAACTTTTGGCTTCTACGTAAGACATGATTTCAATCGAAGTCATATATTCCATGACCACAAGGGTGGAGAGATTGGAATTGTTAGAAAAAGATAGTGGAAAGGTCAAGGATTTTGACCAATGAGAGGAATATTTATCACACAATACTTTATAAATGTTTGATTGGAAGATAAATTGGTATTATCATTGATGCCTTAGAAAAGGATAGGCAGATTACTTGATCATGAAAGGCAAGATCACTGCCTATGGAATAGGTAAGAAAGATCTAATTACTCATGATTTTGAGTCACTGAGAAACATTTGTGCTTGGTAATTAGGTGTGCAATTAAATTTGATATCTTTTGGGAACCAACATGTTGAATGAGAATTGTTACTCAAATTAGTACAAATGCTCAACAGGAAAGTTAAATTGAGCTGAAAATAAGATAAACATCTTTGGAAATGATCAAAGGACAAAAGGAATCCAAGGTATGGATGCCCTAAGATGAAGGAGATTTATCTCCACAAAATATTTAACTATTTTACTTGAGAATCAAATGTTGCATGAGACCATGAAATAGGTTTTCATTTAGTCAAAATAGACTAATATGGGATGGAAAAGAACCTATGTACCCAAAATTTTGGGAGATTAAGGAATTAAATGGGGAAATTGATGTCATATTTAGGACATTGGAAAGGAAAAATTATTTGTCAAATGAGGAACCACTATAATCTGGAAAAAGATAGAGTAAGATGTTTCAAGGTATGTAGCAAGTTATAGTCCAATATGCTAGGAAATGAAGATAGGATGTCATCAGCAGCAGCATGTGTATACTCTCTTGAAATTCCAATGAGGAAGTGGTAGGCCATTGGAATAGTTTAATCTTTCAATGTCAATGGAACTGACATAATGTTATGGTGGACAGACTCACCAAGGTAACCAACGCTGGTTGGAAATTTTGATTTATAGGATTTTGGTCCTAAAAAATATATTGTGTGAAGTAGTTGCTTAATGTTCCTGAGAAGGTTATCTCAGATGAGAACAAGCAAATAATGATAAGGTTTTGTGTAAACCATGATCATATTACATGAGAAATTCAATTGAACAAATGCTCAATATATTGTTTTAAGATGGTCGGATAGGAAAAAGTGATAAACTAAATCTTGGAGGATTTGTGATATACTTATACTGCAATAAAATTTCCATTATTGAAATTTGGTCCATTAAATGGAAAGAAGGGTTGAATCTCTATTAAGCTGAAATAGGCTAAGAAATAGGGTTAACCTTAGACTAGAAAGGTAGTCAAATGTAATAGAAGATCAAAAGGATCAAGGAAAAACTTTGATTGATACAAAGTTTGAATTAGGAAACAATTTTATTCTTAAGGAAAATGGTTGGATCAGTGATGGACGGTCTCGGCTTCTGAGTTTTCCAATGGTGTAAATACCAAAGAAAAGGATGGGACCCATGGTGTAGTATACAATACACTGACATTCCTTATCTATTTGGGTTACACTAAGGATAAATTCATTAGCCAATGAGAACGTTTTTTCCAATCATTGTGACATAGGTTTCATGTGGTATACAGTTACTATTGTACCTGAGATGTACATATGAGGTAATATGATTACAATGTATAAGCTCTTTGAGAGAGAAAGTATGTGTGAAGCACACAAGTTCTCCCTATGCGTTAGCAAGAGTCACTCAATGCAAGGTCTAGGAAGCACGATATTGCAAGGAGTAGTGTTACGAGGGAAGATTATTTTATAATACTTACATAAATTGGAAATGGTAAGTAAAACCATTATTTGACTTTATCTATATGTTAAATTGTTTTAAATCATCGAGGACAATTCACAAGGGGGGAAGTATGTTACACCCTGTCTTGTTGTTACCAAGTTACTTTTACCATTATGAGTGAAAATGTGGATAAATGTAAATTGTGACTTCAATATGTTTGTTAGGTAAATGAAATATGTGAAAATTTCAAAAAGATGTTATTGATTTCAAAGGAATGAATATGTTTTAAATGCTTACAAATGTGTTACGATGCAAATGGATTTACTATGAATGTCTAACTACCTTGGTGTTGTACTAAGTTGGTTGCAAGGACAAATTCAATCCTTCGGAAGGGAGGGGAACTATCACTCAGGAGAAGTGATTGGTCAGGTAATCCTTAATGAAACTTTACTGAGCTTACACACACTCACGACCTAGACTTGGTTTAGAAGAGTCAAGTCAGATGGGATTCGGTAAGTAAACCCTTCATCTTAGTCTTGGCTTATTGGAATTGGTTGGTCTAGATGATTCGGGTCAGTTGGAACCAAGTAACCTTTGAGGATAGGTTGAAATGCTTGTGTAAATGTCTTTGATTCTTTGATTGTTTGATCAAGATGTCGTGATTGAATCTTTAAGTCTCTGAGCTCTCTGTATAGTTATCTTTATGTCAATATATATGTACTATATATATATATATATATATATATATATATATATATATATATATATATATATATATATATATATATATATATTGATCCATGCATGAGAGCATAATCATGTGCATATGTATGTAAGTAGAAATACTTACGAATATACATGCATGGGGAATCAATTATATATATATGCCTATCGACGAGGATATGAATGTATGTTGATATGAAATGATAGCATGGAAATATGCATTTGTATATCGAATTGTTTATTTGATAAACTTGTTTGTTAATGAGTATATGCTCTTCTTTGTATATCAATTGAACGAGAACGATGTATATATATATACACTATGAGCGGTAGTGGAATTATGAGTTTCGTAAAAAAATGAATATGATTATATTTAGGTATTAATTGGCAATCAATACTTTCGAGAATTTGAGGAAATATATATATTTATTATTATTATTATTATTATATATGTGTGTGTGTATAAAGAATATGGTAATATATATATATATATATATATATATATATATATATATATATATATATATATATATAATGCAGCCATATTTGACATTGAGGATAAATTAAGCCAGCAATACCTTGTCTCTATCCAGCGGATATAGCACAAAAATGAATAAACATAGAGTGCCTTTTAAACACTTTGAATGAGATTAACATGGCCGATATAATGTGAATATAGCACTTCATATAATAGCACAATGCAAAGTATTAAACCACATATATCATTATTGATAAAAGCGATGGAAATGCATAAGTTTATTTTTGTTGTGCATAGTCTATAAAGCATATTATAGCACAATGTTTATACTAAATCATAGCGAATAAAGTGTTGTGCACAATGTTAAGATGGTAAGCCAATATAGCAACATGTTGTATAAAGGGAATAAAACAACGCATGACCACTTATAGCGACCACTTACAAAGGGATAAGGAATGGCTTTAATGCTTAGACCAGCACCTGGGAATAGCACTTAATTCTAACGTTTTCATAGTAAACTTAGCGCTGGCAAAGTAGTAGAGGAAAACTTTTACCTGCGCATATAGGAAGAGTTATTGTTAGCACATGAAATGGTGTGAATGTCAGGTAAAGAGTTTGAATTCAATTAAAAGTTAAATACGATATGGACAACGCTTTAAATGAATTCGATTCATTTGATAAGTGTCTAATGTTTTGGCAATGACCAAGTCAGCAATGACCAAGTCAGCTAAGTAAAACACATCCAAATGAGTGTCGACTTATTCCTCTGTTTAACAACAAGCTAGATAATAGATAATATGGTGAATTGTTGGCGCCATATAATGAACTCTGATTCATTAGAAGTCTCTTGAGCCTGTAAGTCAATTTCCAGATTTGAACATGTGCAATATGAATCAATCAACATGTTGTTGGCAAGCAAAGAGTCAAACTATTGTTCTGTTTGGGTAAGTATTGAGAAAGGAATTCGCCACCTTTATATTATCAAGCTAAGTCGATTGAATTGAGTTGAGAAGTGTCATTTCGTAGGCCTTGTTTTTAGCCTGTAGATGTTGGTTTTTGGGTATAGATAGAGGCACTCTTACCTCACTTGGATACGCTTCTACTACACATTATTAAGCTTCTCCATTATGCTGCATTTTATTTGTGAGGTCCTTATTTTGCTAAGAGGTATTTTGTGAGGAAACATTAGTGAGAGGAATTGAGAGGGATTTGTTGCTAAGTTGATTAAGAGAGTTCCAAGCTTAAGAACCAGTAAGACAGTTGGATTTAAGTGATTAACAGGCATGAGAATCTATTATCTTTATGTTTATCTATTTTTCTAGAAGATTGAACGTCTTCTATGTTTTATTTGGAATTGCATTTGATTGCTTGAAATAGAATAATAATCTATTTGCTTATTGGAAAGGAAAAGATTCTTATTGATATGATTTCCTTATGAGTGTTTTTACATAGTCCATATTAAGGAGTGGATGTTGTCAAGGGTATTATATACTAGATTTGATGAAAGCGCAAATAGCTTAAGGGAGTGATTTAATACTCTTATATACCCTATATGGGAACTCAGATGATATTTCTATAAAGAGATAGTTTACACTACATGTATAATGTGAAATGTATCAATGTTATGAAGTGACTTAACATTCTTAGTTTATAATGCTAGGAAACCTTAGGAATGATAAGGTTTAGTAATACATCAACAGTGATAGTGTGAAAGATATGATAGGATGAGACGTCATATTGCTAATCTATACTTGAATGATCACTTGATCATTACTTTACTTTCGAATGAAACCCTAAGTTGAGAGTAACCTATTTGGGCTGAGAAGTATATTTGATTAATGATTGAAACCCTAGGTTAAGAAATACCTACTAGGTTGGAGTATTTACTTGATTACCCACTGGAACCAATAGGTTAAGAATAACCTATTTGGTTGGGTAGTTTATTTGAACTTTGTTTGGACACATAGGTTTAGATTAACCTATATGATCAGACTAATTGATGATTATTGACTTTATCCTAGGATTGGGATATGTGCCAAAGTTGAGACTCGTCTATATGATTAAGTGATCACTTGAGTTTGTGAATTGCTACTTGATTGGAGCCATAGGTGGAATTACCTATTAAGTTTATCATTGTTACTTGTTTGGTTGCTTTATACTCTTAATGTGAAGTCATATTGTTGACAAGATTCTACTCTTTGAATAACCCTTTTTACTAAGGAGATTACACTCTCGAATAGAATCATTTACTGATATGATTGCTCTTTGATTGAGGTCATTTACTTATGAATACTCTTGATGAGAATCACTCATTGTCATGAAATATTCCTAAATGGAGTCAGTTATTTATGAGCATTTATTCTATGATAAGATGAAGCTTATGTAGTTATACTTTAGAATATAAAGTTATTCCTGGGATTAGGCGGTCCAATGAAGGGAATAGGTTATTTTGAGGATTAGATTATCCAGTGAAGGGAATAGGTTATTTATGGGAACAAATTGTCCAGTGAAGGGAATAGTTTGTATGTGTGAATACTTGAGAGAAGTATCTTTGTGATTTGAAAAGGGAATAGGTTGTTTATGAGGTTAAAGATTACCTATGCATGGTATATGAATGGACATAATCTAAACCGAGCTATGGTAGTGTATGTGAATAGGATGACTGTCACTCGAAATATTGGGTGAGAATACTTTGGCCAAAGTAGTGTAAGTAGCCATTGTTTACACTGTCAATTCATTGTATCTAGTATATATTCTATTTTGGGATTTTCATACTCGTAGGTGTAGCTATCGTATGATTAGGTTTTGGATTGTAGGGCACAACACTAAGCTCAAATATGTTATTTTTATGGGGTTTTACCAACCAATCTCTTCATCAAAGGGTAGGACCATCTTGCCATATGTGGCAGATGTGCAGGGAACCGCATTTGAGTCCATGGTTGGCAAAAAAGTGCTTGAGTGATGCTTCTCGCCATCAGATGGTGTCTGAGGTTTGTGGATGTTTGAGCCAGTATTGGGGACAACTAGAGTGTATGCACCAGGGAGTGAGGACATCTAGAATGTATGCACCAATGTGGCGACATCAAGACCAATTTGTATATCTATTGCCAAATGAAGCTCAGACGAGCTATGTATATATCTTGTACCCATTTATATGGAAGGTTGTAATCATGAATGATAAACTTGAGTTTATTCAATATGAAATCTATATTATGGAAAGATTTGTGAAATAACAATGAAATGCGATGGAAGTTTGGAATAGTGATGGAATTTTGGAAAAGAAAAAAAAATTATTGCTATGTTATGGCATCATGGATCATTCACTTGAGGTGAAAACTTTGAAATTTTACTGAGCAGAACACCGAGGTTGTTACAAATGCTCATAAAAGATTTTCTCCAATTGATGCCAAATCAAAAATTCCATGCCTTAAATGCTAAAAAAAAAAGTCGGCTCTCATCTCGATTTTTCCCTAATGGATGCCAAATTAAAAATTTCATGCCATGAATACCAAAAATAGAACTTAGCTTCCATCAAAGATTTCCCCCAATGGATGCCAAAATCAAGAAACTAATGACTTGGATGCCAAACCTAAAGATTTTAAAATGCGACGCCAAAAATGAACAATGCACATGGAGTGCTTTTCGATGAATTTTCAAATAATTTTGCAAAAACTTTTAACCTTTCATTAAAATTGTGGCATTTTTCCATTTCAAGCGTAGCACAATAAAGCCTCTAATTTTGACAAGTCTTTTTATCATTTTAATACGTCAAAACTATTTTTGCCCGACAAAGCTTGAATATGTACTTCACCATTGCCATCTACCACTATTCACTAAAAATGCAAAAAATAACTTTCTATAAATAGAAAGTTGCAATTTTCATGCTTCTTTCCTCAATCAAGAACATAATGAAAAAAACATAAAAACAACTTAATAAAAAATTTGATCCTTAGATTTCACTAAAAGTACTCATCTTGAATATTGGACCCTCAAAAGTGACTTCATACTTGGATGATGATCCTCATATATGATTATATTTGAATGTCATAAAATATTTTTCTTAGCCTCAATCCTGACTACCTATGCTTGATATCTTCAACCATTATCTTTCTTTGAACTTCCCCTTTCTTTCCTCTATTAGTGTAAGAGCTAAAGCCTCTTTCAAGATTCCTTTCCGCTATTAGTGTAAGAGCTAAAGCCTCTTTCAAGATTCCTGACTACCTATGCTTGATATCTTCAACCATTGTCTTTCTTTGAACTTCCCCTTTCTTTCCTCTATTAGTGTAAGAGCTAAAGCCTCTTTCAAGATTCCTAGCTTGATAATGTTCATGACAAACAACCTGCATACACCATTAGTAATCAAGATAGATCAACACAAACCAACACCTAAGAACTTAACCACTTTGATAGGAAAGATCACATAATTAACATTGAGGCAAGAAAGAATGCGCATAAATTGGATGGTACATCAAAGCAACTTGGAGAAGGATTAGATATATAGAAATATGGAGTTTATTATTATACCTACAAGTGAGTACAATATGGTTTTTCCTATGAAAAAGGGTGTGCATTCAAGATTCTTCCAGTCATTTTTTCATCAAAACAAGAGGCTGTTAAAATAAGGCGAAAAAATTGTTCTTTTACTACATTCAACTAAACAACTCCAAACCGCATGGTCTGCATTTGAATATAGGGAAAATCAAAATGTTACTTGTGGAATATCGATCTAACTTTGTCACGTGATCTTAGATATGTATTTCAAAACATTAATAGTATACGGAGACATTGAACTAGCCCTGCCATTTGATATTTGATGTTTACTTCGGGTAAAGCCATCAAATATGGTAATATTGATATGTTGTAATTTTCACAATCA
>VDFB02014058.1:0-17819 GCA_007258455.2 Sequoia sempervirens
AAATTTTTTGGGGCCTTGGAGCATCCAATTCCATGCTTCTAGATTTCCTTATTGCTTCTTCAAAACTTGGTGGATCAAATGCTTTAACCCACCCTTTCAATGGCTCCATAAGACCTTTTGAAAACAACACAACAAGCCTTCTTTCGGTGATGTTGGGCACCATCACGGAAAGTCTTTGAAAATCTGCAATGTAAGAGTCCAATGAGCCGTGTCGTTTCAACTGAGCAAGCTCACGAAACTTGATTTCTAGATCCTTGGTATCAAACCTATCGATCAACTTGTTGGTAAATTCTTCAGAAGTATGAATGAGGTTATGGCCAAGAGTGACCAAACCATGGTTCTACCACTCGTGAGCAGCACCATCCAAATGCAGAGTTGCAAATTTGACGGCGTCTTCTTCTGGCATAGGTCTGAGTGATAGGTAATTGTCTAGCTTCTAGACCCATGATTGAGCTGTGCACTTGTCATTTCCATCGAAGTGAGCCAAGGTGACTTTGCCAAGTGCTTGTTGATAGTAAATTTTAGGACCCATAGGAGCTCGAATATCCTTCTTTCCTCCTCTTCCCTTCTTCTGATTCATATACTGATCAAAAGTTAATATTTCCCTAATTTCAAGTGGAAGAGAAACATATTCCATATAACTCCGTCTTACTTCATCTGCCATAGGGACTTCAAGCTCGATAGATGCTTCCTCCCTTGGAGTAAAAGTAGGAAGGAGAGGTCTAGGGGCTGATCCCCTTGAATTGGCAACAAGTTGCCCAACTGTTCTCCCTCTTGGTTCCGAATTAGAACCACTATAATTTGACTCTTGCTTTGGCTAGGCGATGGTCACTTGCTGATCCATCTTTGCAAGTAACCTAAACATCATATCCAGCATAACATCAAACTTTCTTTCTGCTCTAGAGTCACTGTCATTGGCCTCATAGGCTGGTCCCTTCTCTCTGTCAGCCATAGACCCAACTACTGTTTCCTGGTTTCTCAAAACCTCCGAAAAACTGTCAACTTCCGGAACTTCTGGAAGCTGAAACTGAACTCTATTTCCTCTAGTGTAGTACCGGAATTCCCTATCAGTCATCTGACAACTGAAGTGTTAAACTCACAGAATGGCAGGAAAACAAGCTCTGATACCATGCTTTTGGTTATCAGTACATGTATGTCATCAGTGCCACAAGTGCACTTACATTGTCATACACACTTATAGTGACATACCTACAATTATGTAGTTGTGATTCTCCACTGAATAACGTGTAGTTGAAAACATAGCACTATTGAACTAAAAAGGCCTCATACCATACCACAATTGTAATATTCCCCCTTAATTTTTTTCGGATTTTATCAGAACAAAACACCACTGATTAGTGTTAGCTCCAAATGATAACCAACAAGAATAGTAGCCCTTCACCTTTTGATCACCAAGATCCCAATGTGGGTGAGGTGAGAGCATACGGTGTCGGGGATTGTTAGCAAACTGGAAATGAAATACAAAGCTGCTAGGTGGCTAGCCGACCATGAATGAAAGTAAATATTGGAAATACAAAGAGTAGGCGGATAACCGACCATAAAGCTCTACCACTTATTCAGCAAGAGGGAAGTTATTACAATTAATGAGGCGGCAAGCCAGCCATGAATCCACACTACCACTTATTCAGTGGGGGGAATTTAAACAAGTGCTAAAAGTAAAATATAAACTCAACCACTTCTTCAGTTGGAGTAATTACAAAATATTAAAGTGCAGAAATATAAATAGTTGTTAATACTACTAAACCAACTTTACAAAGACAACTTCAGCTGCATAATAATGTAAGATATATCATCAAGAACCTCAGAATGTTAGAGAATAATCCCTAACTGATACAATATGCTATAGAACATAAAATATAGCATTAAACTAAGTTATATCAGATCTGATTAGAAACAATAAACACAAAAAATCAGACCAGCAAGATAAGAATTCACCAAAATGGACACAACTTCTTCAATTCATCTCTGATTGACTTCAAACAATAGTCAAATGAAGCCAATAGCCTAGGCGTCCAAACTCCAACCAGCAAATTGTGCCAAAATAGTAGTAGAGACTTGGCACGAATCCCAATGCAACAGTACAAAAGTGGTATGGCCTCCAGGAAGGGTCGTCCTCTTCTATCAAAATCAAGACTCAGTATTAAAATCTGAAACCTTGCACAACTGGGCGCCCTGCACAGTAGAATAGCTTGAGCTAGTACCCAAAACAAGATAAAAATCGTTGGCGAAGCTATCAATAGAAGTTCGCTTCAGCCATGTAGTTCATCAGCAGAAATAAACAGACTATACAGCAACAATTTGTTTATAAAATTAGAATTCAGCTCTATCCGCACTCCTGAGTGAAGCATGATCTTCACAATGCCATCTAGGAAGCTATCATTTCAAGCCCGAAGAATGGTGAAGTAAGGGTGCTAGGAGGGATCTCCTCAAAGCAGCTCTGGATTCAATTCAGTAGCATAACATTACATAATTTCCAAAAGATTAGAATGAAGGAGCAAGGCATCATTAAATAAGCTTCAATGGGCAAATGAATCAATTGTAACTTCCAAGATCAAACCATTTAGCTTCCTCAAAGGGACACCCATCTCCACAAAGCAATTTTTAAAATATTAAAATATTTTAATATCACCTTCCTAGGCGTCCAACTTAAAGAGCATTTTAAACATTAATAAAGATATTAATTTTCTCACTTGGGATGTCCACTTAAAGGCCCCATTTAAAAACAACTTAAAGTCATCCACTAGGCATGGGGACCAAAAGCCACAACTGAAAATTGACTAAGTATTGAATCTTAGCTCCAAAGAGAGAGAGAGAAGCCAACGCCATAATTGAACTACCTCACTGCCCGAAATAGAAAGATGAACTGGAGATGATTGAGTTGCTGTTGGAATGATACTACTATAAATAGACTTACCGAAAACAGCAAACTGCTATAAATAGTAAATTTGCAAAACTTCATCTAAACACCAACTGAGCAGTAATCATGATTTACTATAAATAGTAAGTGTCTGGAAATGTTAACTTGTTCAGATGCATGTCATACCACCCTGGAGATCTCTTAAAACCCAGAAAAACCCAGAAACCTTTCCTACATGCAAGGTACCAGAGAGAAATGCATGTCGTTTTTTCAACATGCATGTTACCTTACCCTGAAGCTCACCAAAAACCCAAAAAGCTCCAAAGAACAGATTGCCGAAAAGACTGCATGCAAGCCACAAAAAACCAAGTTAAAACCTCCTACAAAATAGGAAACCCTAATCTGCACTTTTGATTAGCCTATGGATTTATGGAAATAGGCTATTAGTCCACCAAGAGATCAATGCTGAGAAAAGGGACATTACAACAATAGCTATAACTCATTATCAAGCTACCGCATAGACTATCAATATTATTTTGCTAGTCAACAAATAAAATCCATTGAAGAACTCTCCATAGGTGAATAGCACACCCAAGTTTCAACATTTACCACTCTTTGTAATAAAGGGTTAGTTGATCTTTGATCTAATGGCCTGATGAAATTGATCTATATTTTTTTGCTTGCAATCATATGATCTCCAACTAAATTCCATATTACTAAACATCCTCTAAATTAGTAGCATGACCTATTTTGAAAAAAAAAAATCAATATGTTGAGTTAAAACATTTATGAAACTTAAAAGAATCTTAGGAGATGCCTTTAGAGTGTAAATGATCCTAGTGGTTACATGATTGAATCTTGCAAC
This sequence comes from Sequoia sempervirens, assembly GCA_007258455.2. Classification (NCBI taxonomy): domain Eukaryota; kingdom Viridiplantae; phylum Streptophyta; class Pinopsida; order Cupressales; family Cupressaceae; genus Sequoia; species Sequoia sempervirens. The sequence goes on from VDFB02014058.1 coordinate 3,744, forward strand.
AAACTCTGTCATGTGCTCACTATCATTTTTTTGGCAATTGAGAGTTGAGCAAACAAAAATGACTATATATGTAATGTCCCCTTCTCACACATGAGCAATTATTTGGCGATTAGCTTATTTTACAAAGTTTCCCATAAGCTAATTGGCATTGGAAAAGGGAAAATAATTTAAATAATTAAGTTAAGTTGTCAAAAAGTTACATTTCTAACATTTAATTGACCACTTACATTTAATTATTTAAAAAGGTGTTTTAAGTGTAGATAAAGTGTCGCTAAGCCCAAGGTGATGAAAAGTGGTTGACGGCTTCATTCTTCAATGTACCAGAAGGATTCCTAAGTTGAGCCTCTTATTTGGGAATTATGAAGTGAAGGATGATTTTTATGTGGTGAGTATAGGAGACACTAATGTTGTATTTGGTGTCCAATGGCTTCATTCTTTGGGTGAGATTACTTAAAATTTTCAGACCATGGAACTGTCATCCCCCCGATTGCAGCCTGCACAAGAACATATGACAATCGCTGACCAAAGTAACTAAGAGAAATTAAATGCAACGATTCCCTAGTAATGTTAAACTAAAAGAAGCGATCATTACTAATTCCATAATATGCAAAGAAAACTGATGGCAGTGATTCCAAAAATAAATAAATAAATAAAAGCATGCAATTAATAATTAATAAGGTTTTAAGGGGTGTAGCGCTTGGATTATGGAGGGATGTGTCCCTTACCAAGCTAAGGATGTAATGAAAAGAGGTGACTTTTCACCACCATTGAAGATATTAAAGGGAGAACAATTCATTTGTGAGAGGAATCAATTTGGATCAATGGAGATCGGGTAATATATGAATAATCTGCATTCAGAAAAAACTGCAGCCATTTGATTTAATAAGTGATTGGTATGCAACATGATTGAGTATATTGTTTAATATATAATCTATTATGTATCTTTAATCTAGTTACTATGGGAATTGCTAGTCTATTTAGACTCTTATAATTATTGATTTAATCTATTTGTTTCCCTACAAGCAATCATGTATGGATTAGCAAGGAAACACGATTGGGAGAGGCAGCAAACCGGTTCCCACAATGTAAGTAGGCCACCCCATGTTGGATGGACTGGAGTTCCTACCACTTGTGGGCCAAGGGGTGTTATACCACGCTCTTGGGCTTAATTGTGATGAACAGTCTCTAGGCGACCTATAATGCTTTCCTCTCCAATCCCTACTATGGTTGGTTATTGGAAATGAAACTATAGATTAGATCCAATTAGGTGATGTTATTTATCTTAATTGTTCATTTACTCTTAAGTTCAACAACTTTTATATGATTTAAATTTAGAATACTATTTGTAAAACAAATTATATTGTCGGAATTGTTACTTTTGGGCAAACTTAGGCATACCCCAATTAGGGGACATGGAACTCAAATTCCATCTTGATGGTAAGAAGGTGGTGTTGAGGGGTATGTCCAATGGAACTCCTCATGTTGTTACAACCATAAGGATGGAGAGTTTATTTCGTCATGACCAAGTAGAGTGGGCAGCCCAATGCTTGATCATGCCTACCCATTCATAGATAAATAAGTAAAAATATCATGTAGATGTTTAGAATTTGTTGGACAAGCACAACAAAGCTTTTAGTGGAATACCTCCAAGGAGATCATCATATAGGGGAATAGAGCACGTGATTGAGCTAGGAGTGAAGCCTGTCATTACCACTCCTTATTGCCATCCTAGAAGGCATAAGGAAGAGACAGAAAAAGCTATTAAGGAGCTCCTTTCGATGGGACACATTTTTCCTAGCTAAAGTCCCTTTGCATCTCTTGTGGTTTTGGTGAAGGATGGAACTATGTGTATGTGCATAGATTATCATGCTCTAAACAAGAAGACCATCAAGAATTGGTATTCAATCTTGAGGATTACTGTACTCATTGATGAGTTACATGGTGTAGTCTTTTTTTTTTGAAATAGACTTAAGATCTGGATATCACCAAATTAGAGTTAGAGAAGAAAACATCCAAAAAAACTGTGTTTCAATGTCACTTTGGACATTATGAGTTATTAGTCATGCGTTTTGGGTTGACTAATGCACCTGGAACATTCCAATTTTGCATGAAAAAAGTCTTTAATCAGCAACTTAGAAAATTTGCTTTAGTATTTTTTTATGACATCATAACATATAGTAAGTCTTGGGAAGAGCATATGAGACACTTGGATGAGGTGTTGGGAATTTTGGAGACCTAATCTTTGTTTGCCAAAGAATCTAAGTGTGAATTTTCTATGACGGAAATTTTGTATTTAAGTCATGTGATCAGCTCTAAGGGTGTGAAAGTTGATCAAGAAAAGATTCAGGCCATCTTTGGCCACCGCCAAAGACTCTCACTCAATTGATAGGTTTCTTTGGATTATGCAGCTTCTATAGAAGGTTAGTGAAGGGGTTTTCATAGTTGGCTGCTCCTCCTACTGATTTGACTAGAAAGGGGGCATTTTCATGCATTGATTCAGCGCAGAAAACCTTTGATTAGCTTTAAAAGGTAATGAATTCTTTTCCTATTTTAACCATACCAAATTTCACAAAGCCTTTTGAGCTTGAATGTGATGCTTTAGGGGAAGGAATTGATGCTGTGTTGATGCAGAATAAGCATCTAATTGCCTTTGAAACGGAAGTTGAGAGGAGTGGAGAGAAGCTACTCCATTTAGGATAAAGAAATGCTAGCCATTATGCACACTTTGATTAAGTCCAAATAGTATTTGGTTAGAGTTACGTTCGTTGTTAAAAATGATCATAATAGTCTGAAATATTTTCATAGTCAAAAGGATCTTAATGAGAGACAATAGAAGTGGGTGAGTAAACTACAGGCTTACGACTTTGACATAGAATGGAAAAATAATGTAGCGGTTGATGCTTTGTCAAGAAGGCCACATTTGAATTCTATGATGGAGATAATTGCTGATTGGAAGGATTGAATTTGTGTTGAATATGCAAAAAACTCCTTTGCCACTAATATTTTGGATGGTACCTTGCAGGATGATATGTAGTGGTGAATGAATTGATCTTGTATAAGGGAAGAATCTTTTTGGTACCTGAATTTAATGTAAAAGAGAAGGTTTTGAGAACTTTTCATGATGCTCCCTTAGCTGGTCATCAAGGATATTTCAAGACATATAGGCAGATTTGGGAAAGGTTTTCATGGAAAGGGCTTAAGGATGATGTCCTTAAGAAAATTAGAAAATGTGAAGCATGTGATGTCCCCGTCCCTTTTCAAGCTCTAAAAGCAAATTGCAAATTAATTAATTAAATATCCATTAAGTCTTATTTATTTATTTACTTATGTATGACTTTTGGAAAATTTATTTAATTAATGTTTAAAGACTTTATAAAAGGTTATTATCAAATATTTGCTCATTTTTTATAAAGTCTTGTGTTAAATAAATCCGTTATTTCAACAGAAGGGGATGAAGCCTATTTGGGGAATCGAAGCATTTGCTCTGGAGATCTCGGAGAATTGAATTATGTCTGGTTTGAAAATTGGGATTTTTGAGAACGGAAACTCTCAGAATTTCATCGCCATGAAAGGACGAAGACCCTGATCGTGGCTTTTGTTTACACCTTCGAATAATGTTTAAGCCTTCCGGAAGTAATACTGAAGCACCGTATCATCTAGACATGGACGCAAGTGAAGCCTCTGTTATATTTCTCGCTGGTGGTAGACGGGTTTGCCGTTGCATATGATGCCAGAGGCATCTTCGCTGAATGATTCGCCTTTATTCCTTGAAAAACGAAGCCCTCAATCAGGCGGACTACATCGCTTAAATTCATTATCTACTCGATTCTTATTGCCGCTTTCTTCCGCCCTCTATTATTCAACTGGTATGGACCACACTTGCCACGGAATCTTATCATCTTACCTGGATTCTTTAGCCGCTTTCTTCAAATGACTCTATTCAACGCCATGAAACCCCAGAGGTTCATGGTCTCTCCTTTCTAAGTCCCGGAGCATCGGCAATAATAACAGCTTGAGCAATTGCGGATGTGTATGTGCTTACTTTTGGGATTTTGGAAAGATTGTTAAATTCAGGAATGAAATGAAACATCGCTTCCGTGATTCTTATATAGCAATTATCGTAATTGCCCAACATGTTAAATCCATTATAAGCAAAGTCGTATTGTAGTTGATAGAGATATTTATTGTAATTTCAGATATGAAAGAATATAAGTTTTCAAGTACTCTGCATATACAAGGGACAAAGTAGTTCGTATTATTGGTATTCACTGAAAACGTATGCCTTGTCATTGGCCTGAAGACAAATCTGTTATATTCATTGCAATCTGGTTCTGCACATTCTGATTGGTATTTTGTTCTGCACCATTATTTTCTGTGTAATCATTTCCATAAGTCATCCTTGAGTTAATGTTTCCCAACTATCATACATCAGTCCTTTAAGCTCGGGTGGATATTACTTCTGATGTGTATAATTCTGAGACGGGAACATCACAGTGGTATCAGAGTTGTAAGTGCTACTAGCCTGAGGGTTCATGAACACCAGTGACAGGGCCCGAAGGTATTTTGAAAGAGAACAGAGACGTAGGCAATTTCAGGTAGCCGAACCCTATCCCGAAGAAGACACTTTTTCTGCAGTTCTTGCAGCCCGTCAATTTCCAGAAATTGAAGAAATGGGCGATTCAAATCAAGAGGGTTCACATAACAGAGGAAACAGGGGTGGTAATGAAAGTGTTCAGAATATTCTGAATGATTTAGCTCGTGGCCAGCAGCAAATGATGCAGCAGTTTATGCAGTCCCAACAACAGTTGATAGATGCTATCGGTCAGATGTCTCAAGATATGAATACACTGAGAGTGGGTCCGAATACAGGGGATGGCAGCAATGTTGGAAACCACGAACCTAGGGGAACTAATTCAGGAGGATCTAGTAGGCCCTTTCAGCCTACATTTATCCCTAGGAATGAGGAGGAAGAGGTACAACCGAAAGTGGAGCAGCCTTTGGTTAATGGGGTGACAGAAGTTTACGATGAATATCACACTCTTCCGCATGCTATCAGATAGGAGATTACATTGAATCAATATATGAATCAACGTAGGGATAGAAGGAGAACACAACGGGAACACAGACCTCAAGGACCCCATAGAGATTACTAGCATGCTTTAGGTAAACTTACGTTGCCTAATTTTGATGGAAGCGGGAAAACTACAGCCCATTCTTGGATCCACAAGTTGGACACTTTCTTGAATTTAAAACCAATGCGGGAACCAGAAGCAATTAAATTTGCAACATTACATTTGGAAGGAGCAGCATATGACTGGTGGCATCATGGATTGGTGACGCAGAATCATGCCTTAATCCAATCGTACGAGGAGTTTAGCAGCAAATTAATTGCTCGATTTGACAGGAAAGATGAAGAGGCTTATTTCAGGGAGTTGGCTTTGATCAAACAGCGTGGTGATGTTGATAGCTACGTCAATGATTTTCAGCAGGTGGCAGTTATGGTTCCAGATATATCAGAAAGACGGGTGGTAGTATTATTTATAGAGGGACTACATTCCAATTTGAGAGGGTTGGTGAAGGCTTTCAAGCCAAGGACCTTGCAGGATGCTATTCAGATGGCTTTGGATCTTGAGACTTCTCATTCCAGTTCACAATCGTCGAAGAAAACTTACAAGAATAACAAGCCATTCACTAAAACTTTCAATCAGCCCAAACCAAATCCTCCTAAGCTTGATTTTGAAAGTAGGAATGAATTACGCAGGAAGCAACTATGCTTCACTTGCAAGGAGCCATGGGGCCGTAATCACCTATGCCTAGGAAAAGGCAAGGTACATTATATAGAAGTCACTTCTGATGTGGAAACAATTGCAGACAGTTCGGAAAGTGAACACGAGCAGCACGAAGAACATGACAATCCCAAGGAAGAGGAGACTCAAGGTGGCTTTGCTACCTTATCTAGTGTGCCTAAGTATCATCCATTTCGAGTAAGAGGAGTTATTAATGGACAGCGGGTAACTTGCCTGGTTGACAGTAGAGCTACACATAATTTCATTGACGAGGGGAATGTAGCGAAAAGGAGATTACAGGTGGAGGATTTTGCTGGTTTCAATGTCACGGTAGCAGATGGATTTAAAATGAATTGCACTACCAAAGTTCCTCAATTGAGCATTCAGATGGGAAATTATACCGTCACAGACGATTTCTATGTTGTTGGAATTGGGGACATTGATATAGTGTTGGGAGTTCAATGGTTGAGCTCTCTGGGACGATACAGTCAGGATTTCCAGAAGATGGAGTTAGAATTTACATCAGGAGGTAAGAATGTGGTGTTGAGAGCATTATCGGATGGAGCTCCTAAGATAGTTTCAGCCAAGCGTATGGAAGCTTTATTCAGACATGGTGAGGTTGCATGGGCAGCCCAATGCTTTATATCTTCTAACTCGGCCACCGGGAAAGATAGAATTTATCCAGTAGATGTGCAGACCGTTTTAGACAAGCATAGTTTGGTGTTTGGAGATCTCCCTCCTGGTAGACCACCGGATCGTGGTTTCAAGCATGTGATAGAATTGGAAGAGGGTGCCAAGCCTGTGATTACCACACCATATTGGCACCCAAAGCGCTTCAAAGATGAAATTTAAAAAATGATCAAGGAGTTGCTTGATATGGGGCACATTAGGCCCAGCTCTAGTCCCTTTGCTTCTTCGGTGGTGCTTGTGAAAAAAAAAGATGGCACGATGCGTATGTGCATCGATTATCATGCATTGAACAAAAAAACAATTAAGAATAGATATCCCATACCGAGAATAGATGAATTGTTGGATGAATTGCATGGAGCAGTCTATTTTTCTAAAATTGATTTACGTTCGGGATATCATCAGATTCTGATCCGTGATGAGGATGTTCATAAGACTGCATTCAGATGCCATTATGGCCACTATGAATTCTTGGTAATGCCTTTCGGTCTGACAAATGCTCCTGCAACTTTCCAGTCTTGTATGAATCATGTTTTCAGGAAATAGTTGCGGAAATCAGTATTGGTTTTTTTTTATGATATTTTAATTTACAGCAAAACTTGGGACGAGCACCTTCAGCATTTAGATGAGATCTTAGGTATTATGGAGGCCCAATCATTGTTTGCAAAGGCATCTAAATGTGAATTTGGAATGACAGAAATATTATATTTGGGGCATGTCATTGGCGCTAGTGGTGTGAAGGTTCATCGGGAGAAGATACAGGCAATTTTGGATTGGCCACCCCCGAAGAATATATCCGATCTGCGTGGTTTCCTTGGTCTATGCAGTTATTACAGGAGGTTTGTTAAGGGTTTTTCTCAGTTAGCTGCATCCCTTACAGACCTCACGAAGAAGGGGGCTTTCAAATGGTTAGACAAGGCACAGGTTACATTTGATTAGCTTAAGCAGGTGATGAGCTCTTGTTCGATTTTGGCTCTACCGGATTTCTCTCAACCGTTTGTATTGGAGTGCGATGCATCAAGACAGGGAATTGGTGCGGTACTCATGCAAAACAGGCATCCTATAGCATTTGAGAGTCGGAAGTTGAGAGATGTGGAGCGGCTTTATTCTACTTATGACAAGGAAATGCTCGCTATTATGCACGCGTTGACAAAGTTTAGGCAATATCTCGTTGGTGGGAAATTTGTGGTTAAAACGGACCACAATAGTTTGAAGTACTTCCTTGAACAAAAAGATTCGAATGAGCGTCAGTAGAAGTGGGTAAGCAAAATTCAAGCTTACGATTTTGATATTGAATATGTTAAAGGCAAAAAGAATGTGGTAGCTGATGCTTTATCCAGGAAACCAACCCTCTGCTCTCTGTCAGAGATTTCAGCTGATTGGAAATCTCAATTGTTGGTTGAATATTCCAAGAACACCCTTGCGTGTGATATCATGGATGGGAATATGTAGGACAACAGATATCAGGTGATTGATGATTTGATTTTCTACAAGAGCAGGATATTCTTGGTGCCGGAATCTAAAATGAAGAGTAAGATCTTGCAGGCTATACATGATACTCCTTTGGCAGGACATCCAGGATTCTTCAAAACATATATACAGGTTCGAGAAAGATTCTCGTGGAAGGGCCTCAAAAGTGATGTTTTGCAGTATGTTCAGGAGTGTTTGACTTGTCAGCAGAACAAGTCTGAGCAGACATTACCAGCAGGGTTATTGCAGCCTTTACCCGTTCCTGATCAGAAATGGGAAAGTATATCCATGGATTTTATTACAGGGCTACCACGAGTTCAAAATAAAGATTGCATCTATGTTGTTGTTGACAGATTAACGAAATATGCACATTTCTTTGCTATTTCCACTGAGTTTAAGGCACCTGAGGTAGCAGAATTATTTTTCAAAGAGATTCCGTTTACATGGACTCCCAAGGAATATTGTGAGTGATCGGGACAGCAGGTTTGTCAGCATCTTTTGGCAGGAACTGTTCAGGCTGGCAGGAACTGAGCTATACCCTAGTACAAGCTATCACCCTCAATCCGATGGGCAGATTGAGATTGTCAACAAATGGATTGAAGGATATTTGCGCAATTATGTGTCAAGCCAACAAAAAGCATGGTTTCAATGGTTACACTTGGGTGAACATTGCTACAACACAACATACCATATGTCAATAGGTATGTCTCCTTTCAGAGCTCTATATGGATATGATGCTATGTCTTTCATAGATCTAGCATTTGATGATAGTAGAGTACCCAAGGCAAAGGAATGGCTGCAGGATAGCCAAGACATTCTCAGGGCACTCAAGGAAAATCTACTTCGAGCTCAGAATCAGCAGAAGCTTTACGCTGACAGGCACAGGATTGAGAGGGTGTTTGAAGTTGGGGACATGGTATTCTTGCGACTTCAGCCATACAGGCAATCAACATTGAAACGGAGTGGTGCGGAAAAGCTCAAACCTCGATTTTATGGTCCATATCAGATCAAAAGGAGGGTAGGTGAAGTCGTGTATGAGTTGGAGCTGCGTGCCGAAAGCAAAATCCACAATGTATTTCATGTCTCATGCCTTAAAAAGGTTGTTGGTCAGCATACTACCCCATCTCTTGAGCTTCCTCCACTGGACGAGGAAGGAAAGTTGATTTTAGTGCCTAAATCTATTCTAGATGTGCGCGAACGGAAGTTGCGGAGCAGATCAATCAAAGAATTCTTAATTAAATGGAAGGATCTTAATATTGAGGACGCCACTTGGGAAGGTGAGCGAATATTGCAATATCCGGGTCTACAATTGCTTGAGGACAAGCAATGCCGAGCAGGGGGGACTGTGATGTCCCCGTCCCTTTTGAATCTCTAAAAGCAAATTGCAAATTAATTAATTAAATATCCATTAAGTCTTATTTATTTATTTACTTATATATGACTTTTGGAAAATTTAATTAATTAATGTTTAAAGACTTTATAAAAGGTTATTATCAAATATTTGCTCATTTTTTATAAAGTCTTGTGTTAAATAAATCCATTATTTCAACAGAAGGGGATGAATCCTATTTGGGGAATCGAAGCATTTGCTCTAGAGATCTCGGAGAATTGAATTATGTCTGGTTTGAAAATTGGGATTTTTGAGAACGGAAACTCTCAGAATTTCATCGCCATGAAAGGACGAAGACCCTGATCGTGGCTTTTATTTACACCTTCGAATAATGTTTAAGCCTTCCGGAAGTAATACTGAAGCACCGTATCATCTAGACATGGACGCAAGTGAAGCCTCTGTTATATTTCTCGTTGGTGGTAGACGGGTTTGCCGTTGCATATGATGCCGGAGGCATTCGCGTGAATGACGCGTCTTATTCCTTGAAAACGAGTTCAATCTGTGTGGACCACATTTGCTACGGGAATTCATTCACGGATTCTTATTGTTTTCATTCTCTATTGTCCAATCTGTGCGGACCACACTTGCTACGGGAATTCATTCACGGATTCTCTATTCTCTATTGTCCAATCTGTGCGGACCACACTTGCTACGGGAATTCATTCACGGATTCTTTATTGTGCCGTTTTCTTCAGCGCCGGACTCTATTCAACGTTTGACACGACCGCAGAGGTTCATATCTCCTTTTCTCTAAGTCCCGATATCGGGCAATAACAGTTGGAGCGGCTATGACAGGTATGTGCTTATCTCTCGGGATTTTGGAAAGATTGTTAAATTGTGAATGAATGAACATCGCTTCCAGATTCTATAGCAATTATCAGAATTATTCACTGATGTTATTAAAATCCATTATAAGCAAGTTTGCATTGCAGTTGAGATAGAGATATTTATTGTAATTTCCCTGCATATGAAAGAATATAAGTTTTCAAGTACTCTGCATATACAAGGGACAAAGTAGTCCGTATTATTGGTATTCACTGAAAACGTATGCCTTGTCATTGGCCTGAAGACAAATTTGTTATATTCATTGCAATCTGGTTCTGCACATTCTGATCGGTATTTTGTTCTGCACCATTATTTTCTGTGTAATCGTTTCCATAAGTCATCCTTGAGTTAATGTTTCCCAACTATCATACATCAGTCCTTTAAGCTCAGGTGGATATTACTTCTGATGTGTATAATTCTGAGACGGGAACATCACAAAGCACACCAACAAAACAAACATGAGCATACTTTCCCTACTGGTCTATTGCAACCATAGTTCAAAGACTCGCCTAAAATCAAGTCTCAAGGCGAGCAACTCCAAATGAGTTTGGAAGACTCACAAAGTCTAGGCGAGTCTCGATGGGAAGACTTAGTCGTAGTTGAGTGAAAAAAAAAAAGTGAAAAAAGAAAACGAAAAAAAAATCAATTCACTTAACTTTTGATCTTATATTTATCTCCTGCCCTAAAAGCAACTTCATTTCATTTTCAAGCCAAAGGAAAAGAAAAAGAGAGTTTTGAGCCAAAATTGGATTGCAGTGAAAGGAAACCGGCAAGGAGATTGAGCAAAAATTGGTGGTTGAATTACATTTGGGCAGGTTTGTAGCTACTTTTGGTGCATCTAGAGGAGTTTATGAAGGATTGGAAAGAGCTCACAATTGATTTCAAGCAAGATTTAAGAGGTAAGTTTGTATTTTGAAGGTTTTTTTGTTTTTTAAATAAAAATTCCGTTTCTTCTTAACATTTTTTTTTCTATTTTGTTTTTGTGGACCAAAGAACAAACACTAGATGTGTTTAATTTTTTTTAACAAACCTAGGTGTTTTTGTAAAAAAAAAAGGCTTTATAGTTGCAAACCCTAGATTTTATATTAGTTTAATTATAAACCACAAATGTTAATTTTTTTTCTATTTATATGTTTTGATTAAGATAAATCGGGAAGGGACTGAACGCATTACATAACAGCCATTAAGGTAGAGCAAAGGAGTCTTAGGTGGTGAGACAACAAGAAAGCTAAAGAAAAGAGACAAAAAACCAAAAACTATTAGCCAACAAAAAAAGAAACAAGACCAGTCAAGGACTAGGAACCAAGCAGGACCAATTACTGTTCTCCATGGTGGAGGCCTTTTATTGCCTACCACTCCTTGGTGAGAAACTAAAGTTTTTCTTCAAAAGACAAGGCTTTCAGATTCTTCTTTCCTATGTTGTCCTCGGAAGCAGGTGGCTCAATCTCCACAGTCTTACCTCTTTTCCTGGAGCTGGTAGGGGGGCTTCCAAATGATCCTCCTTGGCACACTTAGCATGGCAACTTTTAAGCTCTTGTTGAAACACCTAAATGGTGACCCTCGTGTTCTTCACCATTTCCTTGTTGTATTCAATAATATCCTGCAAACTGAGGAGGATCTTGTCTTGATTGTAGTGGATTTTGGCAACCTCATTTCTCATGCTCGCACACTCCGTAGGAGACCCGATAGCATTTTTAATTTCCCCAACTTATTTTTCAAAATTGGCCTAATTGTCAAAAGTTTGTGCCATGCCTCTCAACATCTTCGAGTGATCTGCGTCCTCCTCTTCACCTGGCCAATCTTTAGTCTTTTTGAGCACAATAGTTTCCAGGTTTTGAATTTTATCCTTCGTCGTGACCAATTGGGTCAACAACCACACTTTAGTATGTTGTTTTGAATGTTAGTGGCTTTGTAGGGCTCTTCCAATTTCTCTCTCGAGGAGGCACAATTCAAACAGGGGTTAGGGGAGTCCATAGGAGCAGTCTCTAGCTCTTGAGCCTGGCTAACATCTGACTTAGGGGAAGAAGGGGGAATGGTAGAAAGGTTGTGCAACAAAGAACTAGGGGGGAGTCTTCAAGGGTAACATCTAGTGATGGGGACCAAGAGGAGCCAAAATTATCATCCGAAATAGAAATTTGGGAAGGTTCCTCAAATGACACCTTTTTCTTTCTGAAGATAGTCGAGGAATCCAACACAGGGGACTTGCCTTTTGAAGCCCGAGGGGACCTAGTGACTCTGGGGTGATGGAGGGGGATGAAATATGTTATTGCAACATTCTTTCAATTTATAATTTGTCTTGATCACAATATCGAGAACCCTAATTCAAAGGGACCCTTGTTGGAAACATGCTATTGCTAAGAAAAAGAATGGAGAGATGACTTGCTTTCATTGCAAACAAACAATGCTTGAGGGAGGCATTAACAAATTAAAATACCATCTTGCACATATACCTTGCTGAGATGCTAAACCATGCTCAACTGTGCCTATTGATGTTATACGTGAAGTGCAAGCTCAATTAAAAACCTTTGAGCAGAAAAAAGAATTAAAAAAATGGCAAAGAGAGGAGATGGCAGCCATTGGTGGAATTGAAGGCTCTTCTTCCATTACTCCATTTCATCCATCTTTAGGTTTGGGTAGTGGTAGTGGTAGTGGCGATGACAGTTTTAGCATTGGGCATCTAGGTTGGATTCATATATTTTTCCATGCACTACTCAGGGTTCCCAACTGTCACTTGAGAGCATGGGTTGGAACAAAGATAAACATGATGCAACTAAAAGTGCAATTGGAAACTTTTGGTTCTATTGCACCATTCCATTCCACATGGCCAAGTAATTCTTTTTTCTTTTTAATATATTGTTTGATTTTGTCTCTTGAATTTTTTTATTTAGAGGTATGCCGAATTCAAATTTAAACTCTCAATTTTACAACACTTATTTAATTTAATTTATTTGTGTTATGTCTCCTTATTGGTAAAATACTATGTTCCACCAAGTTTCTGGGACGGCGGGACGCGTTTCGAGGACGGCAATTTTTTGAGGGGATTTTAGGGGACGAGGGGACGACTGTATAGTGTATATATATAGAGAGAGAGAGACAGAGAGACAGAGAGAGAGAGAGAGAGATTTTAAAAATCTAGGGAAATTTCAGATATTCATATGAGTAATAATAATCATAACAATGAACATTAATACTACAGCTACCTAATTGCTTCCATGGACCATAATTCATGTCAAATAGTCAATGTGCATATGATATAAAATAATAAAATGCCCAAAAGGCTACAAGTTTGTACTACAAATGTCAAAATGACAAAGTCACAAGTGTCAACCATCCCCCAGGCGTCCCCTGTCCCCAAAACATTTCTGGGACGGGTACGGGGGGCAAAAACCCAGGGGACACGTCCCCGTGTATCACTGGTAAAATATGGTGAATGCCATTACCGTTTGCGAGGTAGGATTCAAAGCCCCTAATGATGAGGAGATAAAGTGCCCCATTTTTCTCAAATGGTGGTTGATGTGAAAGCCACAATTGACAAGCAATGAGAGATATGGAGGAAGAAGGGTTGCACCATCATGATTGATGGTTGGATGGATATAAGGAATAGAACATTGCTAAATTTCTGTGTCTCTTCCTCAAATGATTGTACTTCTTGAAATGCATTGATTTGGTGAGTAAGATTTTTAATTTATACTTTATTGAATCATTGATTTTGTTTCTTTTTCAGGTGGCACAGTGTTTATAGAATCTACTGATGCTTTAGGAAACACAAAAATTGCTAAATTCCTTTGTGAAGCTTTGGAGGAAACCTTGGCAGAGGTGGGTGAGGAGAATGTCGTGCAAGTAGTTACAGATAATGCAACAAATTATTTTACTACAGATAGACTACTCATCAATAGGCACCAATCATTATTATGGACT